>VXBL01008400.1:45562-166841 GCA_013400195.1 Aramus guarauna | reverse complement strand
CCGGTGAAGAATGAGGCAAAAAAGTCATTGAGTACCTCAGCCTTCTCCATATCCTGGGTAACCAGGTCTCCCATATCATTCTGGATGGGGCCCGCGTTTTCTCTCATCTTCCTTTTATCACTGACATACCTATAGAAGCTTTTCTTGTTGCCTTTGACATCCGTGGCCAGATTTAATTCTATCAAGGCTTTAGGTTTCCTAACCTGATCCCTGGTTGCTTGGACAGTTTCTCTGTATTCCTTCCAGGCTACTTGTTCTGGCTTCCACCCTCTGTAGGCTTCCTTTTTGTGTTTGAGTTTGTCCAGGAGCTCCTTGTTCATCCATGGAGGCCTCTTGGTGTTTTTTCCTGACTTCCTCTTTGTTGGGATACAGCGGTCCTGAGCTTGGAGGAGGTGATCCTTAAATATTAATCTGCTGTCTTGGCCCCCTTTCCCTCCAGGGTTTTATGCCATGGTACTCTACCAAGCAGGTCCCCAAAGAGGTCAAAGTCTGCCTCTTGAGTGGTTCCTTCAGGTTTTTCTTTCAGCATTTTGAATTTGGTTACCACCTGCGTTTTGTGAAAGTAATTTTTCCTCAAATTTAAGTAATATTTTCTCATGTTGGCGGATGGATATTCGATACTAGTAAAAAAGTTTCGGTTAATTTCTATTATAGATGCCATTAGTTTTAACATGGAAAAAGAAAGATTTTTAAAAGCAGGCATTTCGTGTCTAACCCTACGTATTCTTGGCCAGATTCATTGACTTTTTTTTTTTTTTTATATTGACACTGAATTGGACCTTTAGCTGTACCAATATTATCTTCAAGACTAACAAAAGGATGTACAGCAGACATTCATTTGACACTAGAAACTAGCTATACATATGAGACTGGAAATTTCAGAAGGCAAATCCTGCAACAAAGGTATTTCCCTTTTTAGCTTTCAAACTTGGCTGGCTTGAATAGTTCTGAAATGGGGACTGCTGGGGACTATGAATTATCTGCACCCTGGTGATTAAAAATGTATTAGAGAATATGAATTGCCCTCTCTTGTTTGTGTGGGTTTGTTTTTTTTTTTTTTAATATGTTGACTATACCTTGCAGAACTACTTTCAGATTAATTTTAGACTTAATCCACCTCTTCATTAAAAAAAATTGAACCAATAGTGACACCCATACAGACCATAAAATGCAACCTCTAAAAACCATACCTGAAACTTAAATTTTAACACAGATTTAGAGTGAACAACACTCGACCTTTGGGAAACTCTTACCAGAATGGAGAGCTACACTTGTTTTGTGATAACTAACTCCCCAGATATTGAGGTCTTATACTGAAAATGGTGTATTGCAAGCAAGCGAAAAGAGCAAATGGAAACTGCACAAGCCAATTTGCTGTTTTCACTTATGCTTCAGAGCTCTGAATGTCATCTTGGGTGGAAAATGTCTTAGCAGTTTTCTCTAGCCATCTGAAACCATTCTAATATATTGAAAAATGACAGTGACATTTTCCCAAGATATTTTTTGTGCAGTTCTTGGTCAATTCTAAGTGAAAAAAAGAAAAAAGGACTCTGATTATAAACAGCTGAAACAGTGTCATCAGTACAACTGCTCTTTCCCCCCACACACACTGTATTTTTTCTTTCTAGAAGAATCCTCATTTTCATAAAAATGCTGTATTTTTAATTCAGAAATATAACTCTAAACTAATATAACCTTTCCTTTCCTTTCCTCTCCTCTCCTCTCCTTTTTTTTTTTTCCTTATAGAATGTAGACGAAACAGCTGCTGCAGTTTCAATTCAATTCTCCATTCAATTGCCATTCTCTGGTCAGGCTGAGGAGAGCCTCCGCGTACAAGCTCTTCAATATCAGCAAAGGCATTTGGACTAGCAGGTAGAGTCTAACGACTTTTAAATGGGTATTTCCTCTCTCCCCACATGGTGGTGACTGAGCTGCAAACAAGCTAGTATGCTTCAGGTGAATTATAAACTTTAGGTGCATATAGAAATGGAGAAATAGATCCAAACCAGACCTGGAATAGCAGTTTCCACATATGCCAGTTTTTATAATTCCTTAGGGGTGTTGCCTTGTGGGGTGGGAAGCATGGAAGAATTTTTTACCCAGCACCAGATTGACTAAGGAAAGCTCCTTTTCAGGTTTTGGCTGGAAACAATGCTGGATATATCAGATTATGCTGTTGATGTTGTCATAGTTAAACAGGCAACAGGTAGCGACACAAGATGCTACAAATATTTTTTCAAGCTACAAAGATCCACGCATGTCCCCTAGAATTAAGGTGGATTTGGAGTAAAACATGTCCTGGAGAAGCTGGAGGCATACATGTACCTCTTCTGGTAGAGCAAGATGACTCCACAGTCCCACTGGCATCAGGTGCCAACTCCCTTATTTCTGAAGACAGAAATGATTTAGGAGGAGACCTCGACCAGCTCTGTAAGAATTATTGTCACTACTTCTCAGACGATGTAAGCTAATACATTTCTTGCTGAATTAGTCTACAACCCTTGTGCCTTTTTCTGTGCATATATTATAGGACAATAAAGGAATAATTTCTATTGTCAAAAAGAGTCTTAAAGGATAATCTTCTAAGTGATATTTTATTTTGGACTGGGTCCAAGTAGGAGTTACTACTATTTGTGCATTTATCACATAAAATCAGACATAGGCTTGGACCTTTCCTGAACAAGCCAGAGGATTTATTACATCTCCAGGAAAGCCTATGATCTAAACCCAGCAGTGCTGCTCACGGACCTACAATTTTTCATGTATGTTTATGAGTTCCACTCTTTAAAGGGCAGAAAAGCAGGTGTGAGAGGAGTGGGATGAGGACAAGCTGCTGTGTATCGCTTCAGAGGGTGAATTAGTGTCTTGATGCTGTATTAATATTTGCATACATATTCTTGATGCATTGTATTGAGGTAGCATTGGCTTGGCTCTCAAACATTTACATGGGCTGAGAGCAGACAGCACTGCCAAATGGGATGTCTATGGGATTTGGCAGTGGAAACCTCTTTTTATTCCATTTCCCAGCTGCTTGATAGAGTTGAACCGGTCTCCAGACCACCCCTGAGTGACCACACCTCAATTTCCCTGTCTATTAGATGAGTACAATGATACTGATGTGTTCAGAAGCATACTTGGAAATGGGGAGAGAGGAACGCCGGCTGAGAAATGGGCATCAACATCTTTAGCATTGTTATTAGGTGTATTACGTTATACACATAATAGCCTGGCACCTTCATGTCTGTAGTGTGAAGTGATCATGGATACAAAGTGAGGTCAGCAGGAAGCACAATGAATTGACATCTTTAAAAAAAAGTTAAGGCACAGAAGTACCTCAACATTAAGTGATGGGCAGCCTTGCTGAAAGTAGCGGTGAGAGCTGTGAGACCAAGTAGCCTACTTTGAAAAGCTCAGATGAGAGCTTGTTGCTTATTTGTTGTTTGGTTTGGTTTTGTGGTTTTTTTTTCCTTCAGGGATGTGCATGATGACTGGTGTTTATTCAGATAATCAGCTTCACAAACAAGATTGGGATCGTGAGCTGGATTTTATCCTGGTCAGTACATTTTCAAGAGAAAATCACTAAAGTGATTGTAGGAAAGCACTGGAAACACAATTCCTGGAAGTAATTCTCAGCTGTCATGTTGAATTATAGAGACACTTAGAGCTGCTAAGTTTTCCATGTCTCTGTTTAATCCTTTGAAAAGTGAGTAAAGTAAAACATATCTCAGAAGGATGTAGTGAGTTACCAAAATGATATTGTGAAATATTTCCTGTCTCTTCAGAAGAGGTGAGCTGTCTAGTCCAAGGTATTAGTGCTTTGCTGTGATGAAGCAATTCTCTCTCCTAGATAAAAATAAGGCAAAATCCTGTAACTTGGTGCTTCACTGCTGAAGACTGACAGCTCACTTTGAATTCATAATTGCAGTCAAAACCCACATCTATTTCTTCATAATAAGTGTTTGGATTTGTGTAAGTGTGATGTAAGAAGAAAATGTTTAGACCACTTCTTTAATTTCTGTAAAGAGGAATAAGGGAATAGCATGAGATAATGCTCCAGTTTCAAATAAGCACCATAAAAAAAAAACAAAAAAACAACAAACTGTATTTTGCTTTCCTATACGTTACACATTTTCCAGGTTATGTTAGAAATACATATTCACTTCATATGTAACATATTTGTTATTTTCTGGTTTTCCTCCAAGACGTTTTGCCATTATCCTGCCAGGACTGTATGTTGTCTGACCACTTCCCCATTGCAATTAAGGATTGAAACCACTTGCTTACGCACAACGGAGACCATCATACCTAACCCCAAAGGAGGCCAGAAACTCCTAGCACACTGCATTTCCCAGACCAACCAGGAGGCCCAGGGCACAGAAGGACAGCATGCTATTTGTAACAAGGGCTGGCACACTTACAATCTACATGAGTGAAGCACTTCAAAATAAAGGAGAAAAAAAAAAAAAAGTGTGGGGGGGATTTAATGCAGCTCACGAAGAGGTATTGCCTGAACTCTCATAATAAAATGAGATAAACTATTTCAAAATCAGTTGTTAAGAACATGGTACCAAAAATCCAGCCTCAAGGAGTGAAAACCAGAAGCTTTTCTTCAAATCATGCAGTATGTATTTGGCAGAGTGTGCAGAATCACAGGCTTGATCTGAACAGACATCAGAACATGAAGCTTGCACAAGCAACGCAGCCTTTCCCAGGAATTTCACTTTGTCCCTCCTCACTCTTCCTCGCTTTTCCTCCGTTCTTTTTCTGGTGCCAAAGCCAAAGAGCAGGAGGAGATACGATGCCTTGGGGTGCCGGAAGTGGGATGTAAAAGAGAAGGAGGCAGCCTCTAACTCTAAATGGAAATATTTCATTAACTTTAGTGTGTTTTGAATCATGCCCGTTGTACTCAACAAACTTAAAAGTGACCAGCATGCAATAAAGTAAGATTCAGAATCATCTGATCAGGAAGATGAAAGTGATTGCTGAGTCTAGACTACAATTTTCATATGTATGAGTGCACGCGCATATGCTTGGGGCCTGGGGATAGCACTAATCAATCATGTTTATCAACCCATTCAGTTAATCTTGAGTTTCTCATAAGGCAAATCTTGTCATATTACAGAGCTGTGGTGACATGTGTGTGAATCTGGTAATCTGCGCTGAAAATAATCTCTGCAGCCATTTCTTCCATATCTTCCTCAAGGCTGTGTTTAGGGACTTTAAAATGAAAATTGGTTTGGATCACCAGAGAATACAAAAAAAAAAAAAACAAAAAACTTGAGCAGGATTAAATTGTATTGGATATCTAAGTCCACGTGGCAACATTTTTGAAATGTTCTTACACAGTTATAGCATGAGGACATGATGTTTTCTTAGGATGAGGAAACACTGTGAGGGAAAGAAGCCTCTCAAATGACATCCTGGCACAGACATACATACATACATACAGTGACCTTAGGTGCGGGGAGTGCTCTGCATATTTAGTTTGAAAGTGGTTCTGTCAGAAAGATCCAGTTCAATAGCTGAGAAGAAAAAAATCACTAGGTTACCTTTTTTGCCCTCTAAACTTTCATATTAGTCTGAAGTGAGCCACGGTTTGAAAATAAGAAGCTGTTTGGATTTATTGTGTTATGGAGCCATTAATTACAGTGTGTCCCATTTCTGTTTATTTGTCTTAGTTCTTCTTGGTGTTGAAAGACTGACCCTCACGGACATAAAAAAGATTATCTAGCTTCATCTGTCTCACCATCCTCTGTGGCTCAAGTCCTTGTGGTAGGGCATTTCCCCAGACTATATGACACAGCCAGATGTAGCAATTGGATACTGGGCTATGAAATAGCTCTAATTTCAGATGTCAGCCTTCACACTTCATAAAACAGGGAGCATATTACAGTGTACGTTAAATTCTAGAGCAAATAATACCAAATGCCTATGCAGATATATTGTACATTTGAATAATCTGGCAGACTGTACTTGGAAATACTCTCTAAATTTCCTCTGTCCCTGCCCTGAGACTGTGGTAACTAGCACAGAGACCAGCTGTCCAACCTTGTTTTTCTAAGCCATTGACTAAACAGTGAGTTCATGTTCAAGATAACTGTGGGGAACCAGTTCATGAACTTCTTGAACTCTGCTGTCAGTGCGGTGATGGGATTGAAAACCTGCCATTTAATTAATGGTGAGTCCTATAACTAGAAATGAACCTTGGATGAAGTGGTTGGCTTGGTTTTTTGTTTGTTTTTTTTTTTTTTTTCATTAAAAGATGTCTGGAGAGCAAAAATAAGTGAAACTGCTAAGCTGGCTAAGCTGTTGATTTTTTGCCAGGGAAAGACATTGCTTTGTAAAAGAGGAGATAAAACCATCACCTGCATATACAGTCCAAGGACTTGCAGTGCATGTTGGCTCCAATTGCATGGAGCAGAAGTGTCTTTGTGCTCCTTTCCAGATTCACTTCCCAATTTGCAAAATGATAAACCTAGAGGTCTTTCCACCAGTGGTGTCTGTTTTACCACAAGAGAAAACGCCTTTTCTTTGTGGGATCCAGTTCTGTGCCAATTACAGGCAAAATGGGGATTGGTCTCTGAGGGAGAAAGCTGCATAGAGCTTACAGTTGCAGTCTCGTATTGCAGTTTCAGCCCCTAAACCTCTCCATTCATGTTGATAACAATGCCTAGATGTTGAGCCTTTGTCTAATACAAACTCTTTCCTATTAAACTTTTTAAAATAGCATATAACACAGCCTTATTGTATAGATCCACATATTATGCTCCCCTAAGCTAGAGACCACATAATTCCACTGTGCTTCAAGGTACCTTGCATAAGCAGAACAACATCTTCCCCTTAGTATTAGGAAGTATTTAACATCCGTAAGCAGAAGTCAATGCAGAAAAAGGGTTGGAAAAGACCTTCTGAGATAGACATCTGCTTTGCAAGACTTACACTTAAATAATCCCTTTCACAGATCTATCTAGTGAGATTTCTAGAGAGGTTCCCTGCCCCTTCTAATCTAACTGGTAGGTTATTCCAGAACATCACTCCTTAAATGGATAAAAAAAAGAGCAACAAAGCTGGTGAAGGATCTAGAGCACAAGTCTTATCAGGAGTGGCTGAAGGAACTGGGGTTGTTGAGCCTGGAGAAAAGGAGGCTGAGGGGAGACCTTATCACTCTCTACAACTACCTGAAAGGAGGTTGCAGTTATGTGGAGGTCGGTCTGTTTTTCCCAGGTAACAAGAGGAAGTGGCCTCAAGTTGTGCCAGGAGAGGTTTAGATCGGATATTAGGAAAAATTTCTTCACTGAAAGGGTTGTCAGTCACTAGAACAGGCTGCCCAGGGAAGTGGTTGAGTCACCATCCCTGAAGGTATTTAAAAGACACATAGATGTGGTGCTTAGGGACATGGTTTAGTGGTGGACTTGGCAGTGCTAGGTTAATGTTTAGACTCGATGATCTCAAAGGTCTTTTCCAACCTAAATGATTCTATGATTCTATGAAAGCCGCCTTCTGATTTCCTGTTTAAATGTATTCCTTGCCACTTTACATTTATTTGTTTATCTGTAGACCTTTAGTTTAAACAAGCTCTTTTTCATCTCTCATATACCTAATGTATTTATAGCTAGCGATTATACCCCTTCAGCCTTGACTTCGAAAGATCTCCACTCCTCTGATATTCTGGCAGCATTTCTCTGTTCTGCTTCCAGTTTGAAATTGTCTTTCTTGAATGTGGGTACCAGACTGGGACAGATTGTGAGATCTCACTGGGGCCTTAACCCTGCCACCCTGTGGAAACAGAACTGGAACAAAAGCATTGTATTTGGAGTCTCACCCCACTTCACTAGCTTGGTGATAATTCCCTTTGAGTAAATAAAGCAAATGCAAACATTTCAAACTATAATTACTAGGAAGTTCTCAACTAGCAAAGTATTATTTTCACACTTTGCCTTTATATGAGGCACCAAAGTATTTTATGATATGTAATTAGGATCCAGATCTTCAAAAGTGTGGCGGAATAAACAGCAGTGTTCCCTGTTTCTGTTCAGTTATTTTGCTTATGTATGATGAGGCAGAATAGGGTGTAATCATTTGCGAGTAGTTATTCATGAAGAAGCTATCCTATTTCTTCAGGCCCCAAGCTAAATGATGATGAGGGACTTGGTTTCTACTTCCAGTGTACCTGAAACCATTGCTGATTCTGTGCGCTCTTGGTGCACTTTTTGAAGAGGTTATAGAAGTTTAAAGCACTACTGACCTACCGATTACTACTGATTACAAATAAAAGGTAAATACAAGTGCCTTTCTTTGCTATTGACTATGCTACAGTGTTAGGTGGTCTCATTCTGTAAACCCTGCCTCTGCTTTGTAGTGCTCCTGGGC
Source organism: Aramus guarauna (assembly GCA_013400195.1). Classification (NCBI taxonomy): domain Eukaryota; kingdom Metazoa; phylum Chordata; class Aves; order Gruiformes; family Aramidae; genus Aramus; species Aramus guarauna. The sequence goes on along the minus strand of VXBL01008400.1, from coordinate 158,471 downwards.
AGCTTTTACCATGATCTTTACTTGAACTGTTTCCACTATTAAGTGGCACTGGCTGCAGGATCAAATGAGGTGACAAAGGAAGAAAAAAATAATGGATGTGTATGTTAGCAGGTTACTCTGGCTGCCACGGAGGCTTTGATCATCCACAGTGCATTGTGGATGTCACGTTGAGCACTGTGACACCAAACTTCATGTGATCCTTTCCAAGCACTGCCCAACACTGTCCTGAACTGGGTCTGTAGTCTATGTTCTCCATAGCAGGTACTTGGAATGAAACTCTCAGGGACCAGTGCTGAGCAGCAAGTTCCCTTGTGTTGCTGGGGAAAAGCAGAAGAGAGAGATGATAATTAGGGCAGGTATCTACAAAGAGAGACATCTCAGTGCTGCATCCCTCCTTTCAGGAAATACATTCAACATCACATCATAATTTGCATTAAACTCTTCTCCAATTCATGTTGTCTCCTTTTCGCAATGAGCATCCTACTAAGTCAGAAAACCCCAATTTGCTTTCCTTCTAATTATTCCAAGCAATGTGGAATGGCTCTCTCAGGTGGGCTTACGCAAATGACTTTAGTCCCACATCAGAAGAGCAGATGGTTGTACTCCTTTCCAGGGAAGTGGGACATCCTGCTGTGCCTTCCTTCATGGCGGCAGAATTGAATCCAGATGCTCTTGTCCCATGCTTTAACCACTGAAATATGTGTAGAAAAGAGGAAGTGAGAGATGAAGACAGATGTTCCAGATAGATAGATACTATCTCTAAGACAAATTGTGCTTTTAACCACAACACACCCATACATTCTCTTTCTCCCTGTTCCTTTCCTCTTCCAAATCCTTAAAAAAACTGTCATGCAAACTGGGAGAGCCCATCCTTCAGCCAGCACACAGATATGTGGTTGGGATTTCTTCTTGGGGATTCTGGAATATGTGCGGGCTTGAATGCCACTGGAAAAAGAGGAATGTGAAGGCAAGTCTCCCACATCCTGTGGAGTGCTTTAATCCATGATAAAACTGTGTGCCTGTGGGAGAGACCAGCCTCTCCTCCTCAAGGGCTGTTCTGTGCCAAGCCTAGTTCAGTGCTCTGAGAGCACCTACTGACATGACTGGTGCCGGTGAGATGAATGTGAACAAGTAGTTTGTGAAATTTGATGGGATTAGATGAGAGCACTGTCAAAACTTAAATGGGAAGAGTAGAGGCACAGTCTTTTCTCTTCCAAGAGGAGATCCTCTTTCCTCCTCCCATATGCCCTGGGAATGCCATGTCCCCTTTGTAAGATAAAGATTTGTCTACATCAAGTGGACAGTTAATTTATCTCAATCAACTTCCTTTCAAATGTCACTGGACTTAGTATTAACAACGGCAGTCATATTTAGGGATGTTACTTTTTAAGAAGAAGCTTCTCTATTGTGTTGACCTCCAATGTTTCAGTCTTGCTCTGTTCCCATGGGTCTTCATCCACTACTTAATGTTTCCAGGTCTTCCCTGTTCAGTTTCATCTCTAAGGGATCTTTACTACATCATCTGGTACTCTCTGTCCTCTCTTGTGAGCCACAAGCACTGCTGGGTACATCTGACAGCTTCTGACTCATACTCACTGTTGTAATCACTGCTGTGTTATGTCTTTTCTTTTTGTGTCACGTCCACTTGTCCATGCCCCATCCAAGACTCAGCTCCCACTAAGGCTCCATCACATGTACACACACCATCAGAATCCTCAGGCATCTTCAGGCACAGTCTTAAACACAAAAAATACCACTGCTGGCTTAGGACAGCTCTGAGCCACAAGCTGCTGGAGTGTATTGGGAAGTCTAATTACATGCTTGCCCGGTTCTTTTATTTTTTTCCTGGGCATAGACTATTGGCCACTGCTGCTTCTGAAATCAGAACGTTATTCTCTTGTCTTAGTTGGGTTTACTCACTATTGATTTTGCGGCTATTGGTTTCTTGGGCAGCAAGAGAGCCTGGATATTGAATGAGCTTGCAACTGTTCTACTCGCTGTCACTGTTGATGGTGAACTGCAGGTGCTAGCACATGATCCTGGGTTTGGTTAGTTTTTTTTTTTTTTTGCCTGAACCACTTTTCCGGCCAGTTTGAGAGTCTCAGACCCGGAAATTAGAGCGTGGTGGCTGGAGCTCCAGGTTCCACTTGATTAACAAAGCCGTTCCTGTGAAGGACAGACCCCAGGGAACTGCAGTCTGGTTTCTAAAGAGCAGGACTTGGGCTAGCCACACTGCTTTCCACAGCTGGACATGGCTACTCCTATTCTGCAGCAGCTGCCACCCACACAGGCGAATGTGAGCTAGATGGATTTCCATCTGACTCAGTACTGCTCTTAGCCTCCTGTGTGAGAAAACTGTCCTTTGGCACAAATACTACCAACAAATTATTTGTTTTCAATTCTGTGTATCTTAACTAAATCTGATTAGTAAATAGCAGCAACAGGTTCTTCCTTAGCCTCAGAGCAATTCCACCATTTTCTAGGCAATGCTGAAAGCAGTAGATGTATAGTAGCAGCTTGGAATATGGACACAAGTAGACAAAGGTATACAGCTGCAAACTGCATTGTAAATTGGAATCTTAAATTTTAGGCAAATTGTCTTAATAAAAACTTAGGGCTGCATGTATTTTGTCATAGTCATGGAGAAGGAAAGGCTGCTTAGTGAAACTAGATTAAAAATGTTCAACTAATTCTGACAACACCATTTAAGGAAAAATACTATTTCTGCAATGCTTTGATTTAGTCAATTTATTGTATTGTATGGTGTTTTACTTGGAAAAATAAAATTGAAACACTTTGAATTTATAGTTCATCCAGAGTGACTTTATCCAATATCAAACTCTTCTGACCAAAGTGCTTCACTGCCTGTGCGCCTGGGATGGATGGTAATCACTGAGATGGACTCCCGTCTGTCTTTTGACTCCATCTCATGAGGCATCAGAGGAGTCTCACAGCTCTGCACATCACCTGTAACACAGTCATGGACCTTGTCTAGCTGAGGATACTCAAAACTTGGGCACAATGAAGAGATGTGCTATGACAGTCAAGTGACACTAAAGGAATCTTTTCTATTCAGAAATGTTTCAGCACATCTGGGTTAAAGAATATCCACAAAGTCCCTCTTCTGCAAAAGAGGCCTTGAGGTGATGTAATCTCAATGTGTGAAGCCCATAAAACACAGAAATAAATTGTGCAAATTCATATAAGGGGACTTTAAGCCTCCTGACTGGAGAAACCTGATCCAAAAACTACTAAAGTCCTGAAAAATATATTCACCAATTTTTTTTGAGCTTTTTAACAGGCTCTGAGGACTCTAACTACTGTCTAACTTTGACAAGCAAAGTGAGTTTTTTTCAGTTTTACCAAATGTAGATAGACGTGAACTGTTCTCTTACTTATTGCCCAGTATTTTCCACAACATCCTGCTGCTGACTTCAATTCTAAAACAATGTAAGAACATTCCTACAATTTTATTTCAAGTAATTTTTTCTTGAGCAGGGAAAAAAAGCTATTGCTACTACCTTAATTTAAGAGTTTTTACATAATCATAAAAGACTTTAATATACTAATTATTTCTGTTGAGATTTCAAAATCAGCTTCATTGTTTTGACCTTTGTCATACCCACTAGACTAGAAAAAAGCAGAATAGCAATTCACTAGAAAATTTAAATGACATTTTAATGCATTTTTCCACTGTTATCAAATATAGCAATTATTTCCTGGTATATCAATTGCTGTTTCCCAGCCTTTTCTAGACTACTATTTTAAATAAAAGCATTCTGTGCTATTGGCCATATTTTGCCACCTTTCTTTTTACATTTACACATTTGCTTATTTTAATCACTGCATAGCATGTGGAGAAGTGAAAAAAAAAAAAAAAAGGTAAGTCCATTTCATGATAATTTTGGAGCCTGTTAGAATTTCATTTCCTCCTTACATACATGGAAAACACCTCTCTGCATTTTCACTACTTGCATCAAAATGTCTGTATTCACACTCAGTAGATGAGAGGTTCAGTACAGGATTCTCTTTATATCCCCTAAAAGTCTGTTCCATTCCTTGGAAATCTTACTGTCCAAAACATGCTCAAAACTGATACATCTCAGTTAAACATTTGTGCCAGATCCAAAACAACCTTTTGCTGATGAAATAATTTTGTTAACAATATTCCAACCAGTAGTAATAGCAGAGAAGTTAGTTATGAACATCTCTCCACAGAATAAAATCTCACCGGTGTAAGACTATCACACTTGTTTAACAATGCCTGTTAAAAATATGATGCAGTTGGATGGATGCACTTACTGCTTTACTGAAATTGAATATTTCAGCTGCATAATGTCTCTTGAGTTAACAAATACTGCCTCGTTGGAAGCGTAGGTTGGGAGAACTTTTAGTGATTATCTCTATTGTGAAGGTGAAGAAACAAAAAACCAAACAAAAAAGGACTTTTATTCTAATGCTTTACTTTGACTTGCAGGTTTGCTGATCTTTGACATTTTCAGATTTTTCATGACTTTCAACTTCACAATGAGAATTGACTTTGCAATGAAAACCTACTTTCAACACAGCCTTTTATGTAAACACTATGTTTCCTGTTTTGCTTCAAAGCAACATGATTAAAAAATCCTAGCAGTTATGCAGTCTTCTCACAACAGGTACGACATTCATGATCAAGTCTCCTGCAACACAAATATTTTGTAAACAATAGCAAAGAGCTATCTTCTTCTCAGGGGCCAAGAGTTCACATTATAGAGCCAGGACTTTGTTCACAGGAACTGGTACCTATGCCATTAGTCCTTACACAATCCAAAGAAAGCCACATTTTTTAGGAAGAGACTATCTTTTATTAGGCAAACAGATACAGTTGGGTAAAGTAGATATTAGATAAAGCAGATTCACTTTCAGGTAGATGAACTACTCTTTGGGTACAAACCACAGAGAAAATATGAAGGTAATTGTAGTTAATTGCTCTGAATTGTACTTAACTGTTTTAATTAGTTGGACATTTGAGGGGAAAGTGCTAAGTTGGGACCAGAGAGAGATCCTGACCCTGCTAAGAGTATAAGAGGTCACAGAAGCTAAATGATCAGAGGAAGTGGTAATTCGCATCAAAGTTCTGCAAGACTTGAGATGTGGGGAAACTCTAAGCTCTTTCTCAAATCCATCTTATATGGTACCCGGTATATTTTAGTTCTCTTGCCCATCATTGATCTTGCAGTGTAAGGACTGCAACGTTAGAGACAGAGTAGTTGTTTTGGGAATATAATTTTCCAAGTGGTAACTGGGTGTCGCTGTTCTTTCCTAATGAGGTAGCACATGGTGGTTGTTTGGTTTTACCCACAGAGTTCCCTAAATGCAGTGAATGCATTGTGTTATGCCTATGACATTTCAGGATGTGCATGTGTAGGATCAGTGGATTCTGGTGGTTCTGGTGTAGCAGGCATTTTTCATGAGGGTTGTGGCAAGGTTTGGGTCTGATTTTCTCGAGCTATATTCTAGCCAGCATGGTCTGCTGGAAATTTGCTTTCACTGTTGGAGCTAATGATGATGAGTGTTGTTTAAAGGGAAGGAGGGGTGTTTCTAGGAAAAATCATTTCAAGGTATGATTTTGTTCCAACATAAGTTGTGACTTGTTAACATTTTCCAGTGTAGATTTCTTGCGTATTGTGGTATGTGATACCCATTAGGGGATTTTCTCCCTGTATTGTAGTAAGGTTGTACAAGGTTTAGGTGGCTTCTCCAAACATGTGATCCTCGAGGAATGTCACTGTAGCTTTGTGAGAGCGTGTCATGAATGTTGTCCTCAGAGCAAGTGAGGTGATGTCTGTGGGCTGGTCGTATATCAGTTTTGCTAGTGTTTTGGATAGCTGATGGTTTGTGGAAGGAGGTGTGTTGGTCTGTGGATTTTCTGCATATGGTAGTTTGAAGGTTGCTATTTTTTATGTTGACCTTGGTGTCTAGAAAGTTGATGCTGATGTAAGTTTTCCAGAGATAGTTTGATGGACAATTCTGGTTGCTGAATTTGTGGTAGAAATCAATGAGGGAATCCAAGTTTTCAGTCCAGATGTCATCTGTGTATTCTAGTGTATCCTAGGAACCCACACTGGTTTGGTGGGAAGGTTAAAGTCTTTTTCTTGAGGTGACTCCTGAAGAGCCAGATATCATGAGTGCTTCAATACAAGTACCTGGGTGCTTGTAGTTGCATCTGTGATTTGGTGAGGATGAGATTGTTGTAGATGGACATGAAATAAGATGAGCTTGATACATATAAGATGCCAGTTAGAAGGCTGGTATCACTTAGGTATGCAGGTTAGGCGCAACTCTTTGCTGGTGTGGCATAGTGATGATTATACAAAAGATGGTGCCAGTAAGAAGACAATTTATGAAGCAGTGATCCTGAAGGAAGCATGTTTTTCTGAAGAAAGCTGCTTTTATATGTAACAAAATGCTTAAAGATGGTGTCTGCAGATCCTCATAGCTCTTCAGTGAAAGTCTCCTTGGGTTTTCTTCTGAAGGATCTAGAAGAGCACATTAAAGTATTAAGGTTGCAAAAGAAGAGTTTACACAATTTTTTTCCTTCTTCGTTAGGAAGAAATTTGAGCTTCAAGGTAAAAAGAACAGAGGTCTTTCTTGAGTTCCTTCTCATATGAAAGCATAAAAAAAAAAATCATCTGCTAGCATCACTGATGTTATCCTAACTTCTCCTTTAAAAATTGTTTAATAATTAATTGGTGACCGGATTTTAAAAACTACACTGACTCTTAAAAAAACCAGTTGTATCTTTCAAAAAGTTATTCCTCTCCTGAAAAAAATGTTATTGTAGACCAATGTAAAATTAATTCAGGAGTGTCCAGCTCAGTATAGCGTGAGATTATTTTCATGGTTATTTTACAGGGGATGGTAGCTAGTTTACCTTAATTTTGTTTTCAGAAAAGTTGAGACACCCTTAGAGAAACAATTCCTCCAATTCTCAACAGACCACAATGCCACCAATATTTCCGAGCATAAACGTAAGCATTTGGAAAGAAGAGATGGGATAGCTGTTCAAGGTTGGGGTATTGCTCCATGACTTCCTGGTGGGTGATGTCGGGAAGCAGGTGCTCTCACCATCATTTCTCAGATATGTCTCATTGTTGGTGAAGTAATTGTTAGTGCACTATTTGGGTCCAGCGTTAAATGATATCAGCTTATTTTGATAGTAGTTTGTTGCATGGTGGTTTGGTGTATTTCAGACAGTTTCCTTTAATTTGTTGGAGCATGTAATCATGTCTGGTTCAGTCAACCTCTTTGGGAGGTAAAGTTTCTCAGTTTCTTAGCTTAGGCAGACCTAAACAGGATATTCTGTCATGTATCAAGAGTTGAAAATTAGACTGTTTTTCTACAGTCAAAATGACCTATGTAGATCTGTGTCATTCTCCCATGTCCTTTGAAGCCTGAGCTGGACTTCAACTCACTTGCTTTTATGTCTGGAACATTTCCCCACTGAATTTTACACAGCTGCAGATCTAATATACCTGCACTGCCTTTGCAACAAGAACTTTCACAGGATTTAGGAGAACGCTTTCCACAAAGTGGACTAGTCAGGCACAAGAGATAGATCTACTGAAGAGATAGTCACATCTCCAAAAGTGTAGATAAACTGATGAGCGAAAGCGCAGAGGGAGGAAAGACAATAAACAGATGAACTCTGAATAAGCAAGTATATGAAAGGAAAATTTGACCTAAATGGGACCCTCAGAGGACGATGAGAAAAAAAGTACCTTCAAACCAAAGCATGACTGTATGAGGAAGAGGTTTCAGTACTGAATAGAAGCTGAGATGTGGGAAGCGCAGGAAGATGTTCCTACCCAAGTGTTTGGAAGTGCCTCTGTAGCAGATGGGCTCCGTCAGGGGAGGGTGGGGAAGCTCTGACCTGGTTTCAGCGGCAGTCAATTGCCAGCACAGCTTTCTGCCATTACCTTTCCCCAGTCCTTTAAAAGGACTCTGAACGATGTTGCCAGTTTTGGACAGCGCAAGTCACCACCATGTGTGCTCATTTTTGCCTGGCCTGAGTGAGGCGTGAGTTAAGACATGGAGGGCTTGACAGACCTTTGGTCCTCTGACCCACCAAAGGGGCCGGGGTCGACCTAAAGGGTCCACCCGGGGTGCGCGCCTCTTCCAGCTACCCCGGGATTTGGGGGAAAAGGACCTTCCAGAGCGACCGCGGGCTAAGAGAGGCCTCGGCTGCCGGGTGCAACACAAACCTGAGCGGGGGCAAGGGTGAGGAGGGGGAAAGGGGACGGCGGCCGGCTGGAGAAGGCCGAGGCAGGGCTGCCTCTACTTTGCTCACTCATGGTGGAGGGAAAGCTAAGAGTTTCGCTCCGCGAGGAGGAAGAGCGCTAACCGCGATCGCCGGGCGACCGGCCCGGCAGCGCAGCCGGCGATCTGGGGGNGTGCCTGGCCGGGGCGGTGGGATTGTTTGCTGAGGCTGGGGAGCTCCGCGGAGCTGCTGGCCGCCTGTGGAGCTGTCAGAGCGGAGCTGCCCGCGGCGCGATGCGGCGCGCCAGCCGAGACTACACCAAGTACTTGCGCGGCTCCGAGGAGCTGGGCAGCGGCGCCGCCCACGAGAGCGCCCCGCCGCCGCCACCGCCGCCGCCGCTGCCGGCCCACCCGCACTCGCCGCCCGCCTCCCGCTCCCTTCTCGCCGCCCTCGTCCTTCTGGGCCTGGGGCAGGTGGTCTGCAGCGTCGCCCTTTTCCTCTACTTCCGAGCTCAGGTAAGCGGCGCCTCTGCTGGCGCCCAGAGACGGCGGCGGGGTGAGGGGATCGGCGGGGCCCCTTCCCGCCTTCGCGGTGCGCGTTGGGCACCGGCAGCCGCGCTGCGAGGGAGCGGCTCGCACCCCCACCCCTTTTGGAAGAGGCGAAAGTGCTCGCGTCGGTGGGATTGAGGAGATTAATTAAAAAAAGGGCAGAGAACAGCTTTATCTGGCTCTGAAGTTGGCTCAGTTTTGAGAGGGCATCAGGCTGGCGGGCTCCCGGAACCCTGCCCGGCCTGCGCTATCCCCTGGTCGCTGGCGCTGCTCGGCCTGAGGTGTTCTAGGTAGTGCTGTGGCCTCATGGTGCGTGTTGAGGTACAGGGTTTCTCGGCGAGGTTGGATGTGAGGCGTATCTGACTCAGGAAGCAGCTTAATGATCCTTCACCTGAAGTCTTGTGGGGCTTTGTTTTTTAATGATCAGCTTTCAGTTAGTCACTGGAGAGTGGTTTGATGTGGCTGAGGTCTTTGGCTGCCATAAATGTTTCACCAACAGAAAAAATGTCTTTAAGGGGAAAGGAAAAAAAAAAAAAAAGCCACCACATAGCATCACTTGGGATTTTGTCCTTAAGACGACGCAGGGGTCCTGCAGAGCGGGGTCTGTGCATTAGTGGGCATTGGCTGGAGGTGCCCGCTGTAGCTCAGGAGCTCGTTTCTGAGCCGCCCCTCGCCCGCCAGGCCCCAGATCTGCCGGGGACACTTCAAAAGAGGCAGTGGTGTGCGCAGAAAGGAGCGCAGGGAGGTATCGCTGTGGGGGGAGATGAGGTGACGAGCGGTTAGGCTTTCGGAGAGAAGAGGAGCCCACTTCTTGGAAACAGCTCGGCTGGCTGGATTCACTCACTGCTGCATCTCTTACCCCGTGCAGCTGAGCCCGCTCAGAGGAAGTGGGAGGCTGATGGCTGGTTGCTTCTCAGGGCTAGGTGTTAGCTTCCTGCTTGGCTTTTTCATCAGGTGCTAATTGGTTCTGTTTATATGAGTCTCACTGCCTTCATCGAAGTGGTACTTCTGGTGTGCGTACTTTTCATTTGAAGTCATTGGGGAGTGGAAACCTGTTTCTTTTGGTTTACTTTCTAGGTCGATGTGCTTGATATTGATGTAACAGACTGGATTTCTCAACAAAGTGCACTCCGAAAACAGATGTTGCACAAATGTATACCCACTTAAACAGATGAATGACTATCAAATATACAGTAACACTGTTGATCACTTATTATGCAGACCAATTCATATTTTCCTACCGACAATGGCTTTGTGTTTGCCATTTTTAAAAAAATAAAATGGAATGGCAGTATAGTACTTAGTTAATCATATCCCGTATGCTTCAGAAGAGTGACATTTAATTTCTGGGACTCATAGTAAAGTACCTTAAAGCTACTTGTTTGCTTGACAGTGAAATAAATTAATGCCTACTTCAGCTTGTGGCAGAGAAATCTTTTTCATTCCAGATCTGCATGAACTTGAAAAGATGTCTTTGTCAAAACATAGCTCATAGAAATGCACAGCTATACATTGATTAGTAGGCTAGAGAGCCATCGTAGCAACTAATCAAAGTATACTTTTTGAAAACCCTGTATTTCCATTCTCTTTACCTTCATCCCCCTCTTATTAGAGACTCCTCCTGATAGGTTCATGTCAGCATATCACACATGCCTAACGAAGGGTAAAAGGAGCTTTCTTACCACAATGACTATTTTTCTTCTGCTTCCTTGATTTAAAAAAATTACATAGTCCAAGTGTAATTCAGCATTTGGCAGCTTAATTCTCTTGCTAGTTTCTTGTTCCTGTAGACTTGGAATAATGCTGTTGGATGGAGTCCTTTGTACACTCGAACTTCCGAAACATTTGAAAGAGACAATGTAGCTAGATGTAGACTTGACTGAAGTAATTGCCTGAAAAATTTCTAATGAAGAAAATGTCTTCTTTGCCATCACTGAAAATGAGAATAATAAATATATATTTTTGAAGTAAGTACATAATTCAAAATAATAAGATATGGTAATTCGTATTTGTTTACCAATTTCTTATTGTGAAATAAGGTAGAAGGAAGAATATAGTAGGTCTTGCAGAAGTAAAGTCTTGTTTAACTGTCTTGGCACATTGTTTTATTTATATGGCACATAATCTGATCTGTTTCCTTTGAAAAGATTGTTGTCAAATGCACTTGTATCAAGCTATCTGAATTTGTACTTTTTAGTACAAATTTCAACTATCTAAATTTGAACTTTTAATAACAGAACTTAAGTATTGGGCTGTATTTTGTTAAAATGCTGAGAAGTTAATAGTAGGATCTGTGCATCAAAAAATTTGAATTGTTTGGTTGGTAAGTTAACCAAATGTAAATTAGCAAGTTTTGACTGTATAGGCCGATATTAAGAAATTATATGTTTTCCAAACTCTTTAAAACTCTACTTAAGAGGCTGAGTAAACTCTGACTCAGTTTTACCATACACATTTTATCTGTATTTGCATAAAATCATTTGGGCTGGATCAGGACACAATATGAGCTGAGACAATAGTTGAGGTTTTGGTTTTTCCTTAGTTTTGTTTATTTTGTGGCTTGAGCATTTGGAATTTCACAAGACATAACGAGGACTGACACTAGATTTTCATGGGTAAACACATGTTTGTGGCCAAGAAATAATGCAGCGCAATGCAAATGAGACAATGAGCTGGTATATCTAAAAAAGAAAGAAAAAGCTGAGAATTTAATTTTACCAACATTCTGGTAATAGTGCTCTGAAATGTAAAAACATTAAGATTTTCTGGCTTTTCATTTTGGACCATCTTGTGCAGTGTACTGAACCCAAGAAATTAAACACTAACAAATGTATTGGTCTTAAGTGTTTATTTTGCTTATACTTAATGAAGAATATTTGTTCATGATCAATGAAAATGCCATGAAAATTCAGTTAGATACTCTGAGCAGCTGGAGATCTTAATGTAATAGAGATTCATGCACAGCACAAGGTGAGAGAATGAAATATTTCATTTAACTTTTCACTGGTAAATGCTAAAGTATAGTCTCCAAAAGCTTTGCTTTGAAATTTTTTTCTGGCCCATTTCCTTAATGTACGTAGATCATAAGAGTAGGAATTTGGTCTAACACTGACTGAACTGGAGGGCAGTGGCACAAGCTAGAAGTGGTCAAATCCAGTTGTGGGGGCTGGATGTTTAACTTCCATTGTTTAACCTGGAACTCCAAGCTTATCCATTTTTCCCATTTAAAAAAGTCTGTACTAATGTTAAGTACTCTATCACACTGAAGAATTCATACTTGGATAAATGGGGATGACAAATTTTTATTGTAGTTTCATGCATCTGTGGAACACTGACTTTCATTATGGTTTTAAACAATTGCCTTTCAGACTTCATCTAAAATATTGTGAGTGTGCTAGAGCAGTGGCTAACAGGAAACAGTTTGCTGGGGGTTGTTAGCACTATTTGGAAGCCTGAAAGAACCCCTTCTTGCGGGAGTGCAAAGTGATATTTGATGATCTGGAAGTTGGTTTAAGTTTGAAAATAAGTGCAAGTATAAATTGTAAACTTTTATTGTAAGGTGTAAGTACAGAATGTGATACTGTAACATTGCATAACTGAGGTAACATTTAATAGATAGTTGGCTGGAATGTATTGTAGCTTTTAAAATCCTGTTAAAATGTTCCTTTTAACATAGGAAAATTGGTTCTTAATTCTGTAAATTCATCTGGTCTCACCCACAATTCTGGAGTTCATTTTGGCTGCCCTGATTTAGGTGAAAAAAAGTCCAGAGATGCAATTGCAGAGATGCAATGATTCAAGATGCTGAAAATCAAGGGGAACTGAAAGATTTGATCTGATTCCAAGGTCGGACACAATGGATGTATCACAGTATGATAGATTTTTTTCTACTGTTACAACAGTAACATAGAAAAAAATAAGCAAGACACTCCTCTCTTTAAATAGGTTAATTCCTCTAGGGTATTTAGCTTACTTAACATGTCATAAAGCTTTCTCCAATATTTTTGGTTGCATCTTGATGTTTCTTCCAGGCATTAAATATTTAGGATTTCATGCTGAAGGTCTCTTTCTTCAAAAGCTCACCTTCTGTGCCTTGCAAGTTAGCAAGCTGATTCCTGTAGACCATTCTGGTATTTCATCTGGCTCTTCAGAAGCTCTTCTCAAAACACTTGAACTTGAAATTTTTTCTGTTCATTGCTTCTTGCCCACAGTTTTGGTCTCAGTGCTTGGTAGTACTTGTTTACAGCCATGGCAGTTCAGTACATGTTCTTTATAAAGATATACAATGTAGGATTTCTGAGAATGCCTTTTCAGACAAGCAAGCTTATTTCCATGGTGAAATGTGGTGAAGACTAGGTATTCTTTGAAAAAGGTAAGCGCAGTCAGGTAGGTTAGCCAGTCCCAAGATCAGAGCTTCACCTTATCAAACACTAAATCTTGCAGTTTGTCAGGATGGGTTGCACAGCTTTAAGTTGCTGAATCTATCAGTTATAGTGTTTCTATTAAGCCTTCAATTTTCCAGCTATAGGTGCAGAGATGTTGGTTTTCTGTCTTAAGCCTTCAGCAGATAAACTGTAATCTGAGTAAGTGCTTCTGTACAATCTACTGTTACTGTTCTAGCAGTGTTGTGTGACACATTTGACTGATTGCTGACGGGTGATAGCTATAAGTCTACGCTATGCATAATTTGTCATGCTGGACACTCAGGCCTTTACAAATTTCATGATCTTTGTGTCATAAAACCTAGTTTTCTTGTCTACTTTTCAGAAGATGTGTTTAAATAAATTCAAAACTAGGTAATAGTCTATCACTTGTAGTATTACTGATAAAAATGAATTTCTGCTGGCAGTTATTTGCTGTGGCTTTCTATCTTCTATCCTGTGGTGTGTGTGAAGGGGGGGAGGGACACCCAGATCCTGTTGAAGACCCTAATTCCCTCAGGTTTCTAGCAATCCCAACATAAGAGGCTACATCTGCAATAATAGGTCCTGTTTTGGGTCCCTCAGTACCAGAGGTGTATTAACAAACTGGAGTCCTGCAGAAGTCCGCTGTGATAGGTAGGGACTGTAGTGTAACAAAGATGGAGAACTGGATTCTTTGAACCTAAAGAAGGTTAAGATGAGGGAAGCTAATCACTGTTTTTAGCAACCTGAAGATGGAGCCAGGCTCTTCAGAACTGCCCAGCAAAAACAAGAGGCACAGTCATAAATTGCAGCAAGAGGAGCTGTAGCTGGACATCAAAACCAGTGTTTTTACATAATAAAAGTGGTTAAATTGTAGAACAGTTTGCCCAGAGAGGTTGAAAGTCTCCATCAATGGAAATTCCACAGAGCTTGTCTAGACAAGGCCTTGACCAACCTGACCTAAGTTACAGTTGGCCATGCTTCAAGCACAGTGCTGGACTAGAGACCTCCAGAGGTACCTTCCAACCCAGGTCATTCTGTATTAACTGCCTTTTAGCGGCTGTTGGTAAACACTTTGTGCTTCTTTTTTTCTCTTTCAGTTTACAGTTGAATTTCTGACCTCTGGATACTAGTGGAACACACTGGGAAAGACGCTTTTATGGTGCAGTTTTACAGTCATTAAAGCTAGTGCTGCCTTCCTGCTCTTTCATTCCTGTGCCTGTATTGGCTCTGATGCTTGTCTGATACCTGAGTGAGTTGGTTTCAGGGTGCTAATCTTTCAGGAAATTAGATCAGCAAGAATTCCTCACAGGCTATTGATTCCGAAGAGGAGACTGAGAACCAGGAATGAAATTTTGTGGTGAAGATGAGAGTACAGAGGTGCTGGTTTAAATCAGCTTAAACAGTTAATGAGGCTGCACTGCACTAGCTGACTTCAGAAGTTGTTAGTGTAGTTTTTAGTGCTTATAATTCATAGAGTTGTAATGGCTATACATGGATTTTCCTTCGGATTCAGCTGTGTCAGGCCACCCCAGGAAGATGTTACTGCCTCTAAGCCATTCTGTGACTCATCTGTACCCCTCTGCTCAAAGCTGTGGCATCTGATCTTCAGGTGAACCTTTTCTGACCTGTTTGATTCAAAATCTGCATGGATAACAGACAGCTAAACCAGGTCACAGTGACTGACGGTCTGAATGAATCAGGCAAACAGCTCTCATCTGGAGACTGACTTCAGCAGAAGGATGGTGATGGATGAGGCAGCATTTGGTGTTGCCATCTGTGCAACAAATGTTTATCTGCGGTGTGTGTCTGTTGGATGGCTGCCTGTCTGGTGTAGATTTAAATTCACCTCTGTAGTCCTAACTTTATGCTTTTAAGTTAACTGAGTTCTTTTTTGTGTTAGGTGGTCATATTTATGTTCATATGACCAAATGATATAACATGTTTTATTCACTCTGACTGTTTTGTATTTGGCAAAACTTCCTTTTGATGATCAGTTTTGTTCACTGCTATGTTAAAGGAAACTGAACACTGGTCAGGCGCTATCCATAATGTCTTGGCATTCCCTCATCATGATTACAAATAATGTATTACTTTTTGTAATTCTTAGATAAAATTGTTCCTTCTACCTTATGCAGAAAGTAGTAAGTGTTCTTTATTAGGCCAGTTGATACAATTAGAGAACTTAGACAAGGTTTTGGGTGCACAAACCCTTCTTCAAGCCTCAAGTAAAAGTGAAATAAATACCAAGTGAGAACAATTGCTGTGAGTCTTAGGCCATGTCTTGAAAGATAGTGCTTAATATCTCTTGAGTGTAAAGTATATGGAGTGTGGGGAGAGGGGGTGAAATGGTTTAAATAAAGTTTATGCAGTTAAACTCTGCCAAGGCACAACCCTAATCCTTGGAATATCCTTACAATTTATCTAACCAATAGAATTCAGGAGTATTTTAAGCTTACAGTTTAAAAATATGTTTGATTCAATTACAAAGATTGATTGCTAAAAATACCTTGCAGATACTCTAGATTTACCAGTCTTTGTCCCATGAAGCAGAGCTGTTTTGTGGTACAGTTTTATCATCTTCTGGTCTTTCTGAATTTGTGCTGTCTTGGTGACTGTTTCATGCAACAATATGTCTTGCCCACAAAACAGCCTTAGTGATAACTAGCTTCTGTTCTGCTGTTTCTCCTCTTGAAAATGATGCTAGAGGTACATACTTCCCCAAGTTCCTCTACTTGGCATTTGTGTGTCATCTTGCAAACTATAGTTTTTATAGACAGGATGGTGATGTAAATTGCCTGCTAAAATAATTGTTATATTGTACCAAGTGGTCAAAAAATGGAATTCAGGATTATTGATTTTACTATAAGAGTGACATTTATCTTTGAACTTTTGAAAGGCAGTTATCCAGTCTAAGCTAATGAACTAGGCAGATCTAGAAAGTAATTCTCCTATCTCTCTCGCTTCTTGAATGAAATAAACTTTCATGTGGGGAACTTTTTCTCTCTTAATTGTTTACAATGAATATTTAGATTATAAAGTTAGCTAGGTGCCAAACTTTTAGATGGTTGAAAATTCTCTCTGATTTAAATTCTCTTAATGTCTCTTGAACAAACACTTAAAACTGTGGTTGTGCTTATATTTTTGTTTCAGATGGACCCTACTAGAATTTCAAAAGAACATGTGCACTGTGTCAGAACACTTTTTGGACATCAAGAAAATACAGATTTGCATGATACATCCTTTGAAAATCAAGAAGCGAAGTTAATGCCAGAATCATGTAGAAGCATGAAACAGGCTCTCCAAAGAGCTGTGCAGAAGGTAAGTTGCAGGCAGACTGTGTTTCTTTATTTCATGCTCCTGTTGAATTTAGAACAATTTTTCCAACATCTGTATTCAGAGGTAAGTTCTGGAAAATATTTTCTGGTGTTTGCATAATACCGGAAGCTACATCCAAGATCATATTGCATTTGTTCATGAACCTGGTAGTAGTTAACCAATTCTGTATTCAAATACCTCTGTTATTTTTAAGAAAGGAAGACTTGAGGTTGCATTGAGAAAACTATGATTGCAGTTAGTTGATTGGCCATTCTCCCATTCGGATGGGACTGAATGGTAGTCATTTATCCTACTATTTGTATAGGTTTGCCGAGACTTTGGATGTTCATAAGAAAGGACAGTTCCACATTTTTTCAAAGCAATCTTCCTGACTCTGTTTCTGACAAGACTCTCCCAAGTCAAGATCATCAACAAGCGAAATATTGCCTGAAAGAAAGAGGAGATAACATTTGCTCTTATTTCTTACTCTTTTTGCAACCTAAAATAAGGGAAAATATCTCCTTTTCCTTTTTTTTTCTCATGTTGCCAGTTCTCAGTGTTGTGCAGGCCATTCCCATACTGGCAGAAGAGCTACTTTGCCATAGCAAGATAACCGGGCAGTCTTTACCTAGCATTTGAGAGTGACAGCTTGTTCCCAAACACAAATAACAGTAGTCAGCTAAAGAAGTCACCAAACGAAGAAGCCTAGGCAAGCTGGATGTATGCCACAATCACGTCTTACTGCAGTTACTGCCTTTGATCTCTTTCTGTGTTCATGATAGTGTTTAGTGTTAATTATGGGCTATTTAAAAGCTGAATGTCTGCTATAGTATTTGGTTTTCCTGGCTTACCAGGTCCATTACTACTTCACATCTGTGTAAGACTGACAGTTTTTCATAAAAGATACTACATTAGATTTGAGCTGATCTCATGTACACTTTACAGAGTGAATTGTACTTAAGTTAATTATATGGTACCTTAATTCCACTAATGTTTGCTTTTAACAGAGTACCCAGAGTGACAAATCTTTTTGTGAACAAAATTTAAAGAAACCTAGGAGTTCATGTCTTGTCCCATTTGCTAGCCACCTCCTTAATAAGCTTAAGGGGGGGAAAAAAAAGTTAACTGTAGGGTTAGTTCTATCTTCCAGCATTTTATAGACTGTCTCACACTACACCTACTTCTGACTGCTCGTTCATGCAGCTCCCATGACAGAGTAAGGAGATTGTTACAGTAAGTGAATGGGAAGCCCTGTATTCTGGTCATTTGCTGCTGGTTACTCAACAAAGGCATTGGCTTTAGTTGAGGCTGCATGTCCTGCCTTTTTGGAGGGAGGTTAAATGCTGCAATGTCCGTGGCCAAGATAAGTAGTGAGTAGGGATAACTTTTTTGGCTGATGACCATTAGTATGAGAACAATAAAATTTCCCTTGCCAAAGTAATCAGACTCTGAATTTCCTTTGAATGTAACAGAATGTATTAAGCAGCTGGGTCAGTGTTCTGGATGCTTTGTCATCATATATTGATGACACAGAGAAAAATAGGGAAGTGCTTGCCTAGGGCTAAATTTGCATCTTTTCAGTATATCAGAGAAGTGAAAGAAGCAGTGTTAAGGCAAAATTATACTTTATCATGTTCTGTAAGCTCTGTCTTTCATTGGCTCTGCTACAATGAAGAACAGAGGTGCAGCTGAATGTTGTTTTCAGTTGTGCTAGTCCTTTATGTGTGTGAATGCAGCCAACGTGACTTGAAAGAGGTGTTTATTGTCTATGCTTTTTTCACTTTCCTGAAGGAAAATCTAACCTCTGTGTGTTTTAAGAACCAGCATCCTTACTTGAATTGGCAGCATGTTAAGTGACTGAAATGGAACACTTTAAAATACCATTTCAGTTTTGTGTTTTTTTTTTTTTTTCAATATTTTGTCTTTTGCAGTTCAAGCTGTTCAGGAAATGAAAATAGACAACTTGCTTTTGCTCAGGTTTATGGTCTGGTTACAGCTTTTAGCTTACTGCTCCAGTTCTCATTGGTTTTCTTTGCACACCTGTAGACCTGGTACTTAAGTCTAAAGCAGGGATTAATGTTGAATTCGAAGTGCTCTTGTGAAAACCAGTGTAGTAGGGCTGCAAGGTCAGGTCTAGAAACATTTGTCTTCTGAAAAAATATTTAAAAACTTTCTTTTAATGAAAACCTAATGGTGAATTCCTTTACATATTCTAGGATAAAAATACTGCTTAGGGAGCAGCTTACTCAGTAAAAAGCATATTTTCAATATTGCATATAAACTTTGAAGCAGACAAATAATATACTTTCCTAGCTGGTCTGTTTGCTTAATTTTTTGCATGTAACCCTAAAACCCTTTTGGCAGTCCAGATGCACTAACCACAGCTCTTATGAAGTCTGTTATGAGCCTGAAGTAGAAAGGACTACAAACATATCTTGGGTCAATTCATAAGTAACTTTTCTTGGCAGTGCTCCCAGCTTCTAGCAGCTTGGGGAGTTCAGGCGTAAACTAGTCTCCCACATGGCAGCAGACTTTGCTAGATTTCCAGGACAGCATAAAGAGTTCTGTATACTTAACAGACATGTAAAGTGCACATAGTAATGGACAAAGTCACAAGTGATTGCTGTAAGTTGTTAAAAAGTCACAGTTTCCATACTACAACCTTGCATGCCTTTTTTTAATGCCTGCAATAGACTACTCATTTGGATAGAGCAGTCTCTAAACTATCTTCTGATGAATATTGGTTCATATACTTTCTGTTTCACTTCCTTCCTGATTAGCATTCTTCAAATTGCTGAATTTCCGGCAAGATAATCAGATACTACTTCCTGGTATTAGCTGGACTTAAAGCACTTTGGTAGTAGAAGAAACAGCTGCTTATAGCTGCTCAAAGTAGATACTGAGATATTGTAAAACCCAAAGGACAGGAAAAACTGTTCACAAAAATGTCACATATTCAAATGTAGCCTTGTCTCTGCATCCTCAACATCAGACATACCTTGAACAGCAAGAGTTGGTTTTGTTTTGAAGATGCTGAGATGCTAAGGGTTAAAACTTGCAGCCTGCTGTTGATGAGGAAAGAACAGTTCCCAATTTGCTAGGCACTTAAAGCATGATTTTAGCTTTTAAAATATGAAAGTTTTGCAGTTTCCCAACGGTGTCTTAAATTTTTTTGGGTGAAGGAAGACACATTTTTCCATTTTGTGACCGGCTGCTTGTCTGTTATTTAAACAGTGACTGTATGAAGGAGGTTGGAATGTGGGAAGCATGCCAGCAGAGTTGACTTGGTGGGCAGTGAGCAAATGACGCAAAGGTGTACAAGTACAGCTTATCGTAACACTGAGTGGTGTGATTTTTGTGTACAGTTTTTCTAAAAATAACTCAACAGCTTGGTAGCACACATGGTTCTGTGGGTGGCAGTCTTAAGAGAAGTCACTGGTAATATTTTGTCAGCAGTTCTCATGCCGTTATAGCAGTGTCTTAGTGACAGGTTCTGTTGAGCTGTTTCTGCTTTCTTAATGGTAGTAACATTGATCTTAATGGTAGTGACATTGTGATGAGGTATGAGATACTTAAAAAACATTCATGTGCTAAAGAATGCAGCTGATACTTTAAAGATTTGGAAAATCCTAGCTCTTAATTCCTTGCAGTAAGGATATCAGGGGACTTTTATAATCCTACTGATAGACCATCTTTAGACATCTGGATATCTTCAGATGTCCATTGAAAAATTTGGTCTTTGAGTCCTTCAGGGTCAAGTCCTTCAGAAGCAAGTACGTGCTAAAATGCTTTTCCGAAGGTACCTTGGAACTGTAAAAACATGAAATAAAAAAATTAAGAGAAGTGTTGAATTAATTCTTCAGGAGGAAACCCACAGCTCCATCCCTGTTATCTAGGGACTAGTTCATGTATTTCAGCTTTCTTTTGGAAGCCTGGGCAACAGAACAGAAAGAAATGTCAAAATTTTGTGGGGCTAGTCAGAATGAAGTAAAGAACTTGACACTAGTCCAGTGTTTGGAGAACTTGGCTGAGGGAGGATTTCTGTTTTCTGGCCACAGGCTAGCCACTTCTGATCCAATGATAAGTACAAAGAAGAGTCAAGGAACATGAGCCAGTCTCCAGCTCTTCTCAGTGTCTTAGTGTTAGGCTCACGCTTGTATTCTCCCTTTTGTTGTAATGACACTTGCATTTCTAATGGCATAGTAGCATAGCTTCAGGAGGAGTACAGGAGAGTGTTTCTGTCAGAGATGCTGCTAGGAAACGGGAAAGTAGGCTCAAGACCATCAGGACAAGGAAGGTTGTGGACCCAAGTCTTCCTGGGTGGCTGTTCTGCTTACCAAGTGGTGATGTTGCAAATGAATAGCACCACCAACAGAAAGCAGCTCATGCTGCATTTCATGAGGACAACAGCCTTTTTGCGTGGAAGATGAGCTGAGTCAGGCTCCTAGATCTTAGCTGAAGTACCCAGCTGCTCAAACTAGAGCATCTTTGGAAATGTGCAGAAGCAGAGTTCCATGCTCATAAGAACAACATAGGTTAAGAGGAAGATAACAACTGGCCAGTTCATGGACTTCAAGGGCTGTGCAGTTACCAGCCATGGGATATTTATTTAGTACCACTTTAGCTAATAGGAGATTAAAATGTACATAGGTCTTTCTGGGTCTGCCTAGTAGGCTCTCCAGGCAAGGACGTCATCACATCCCCCTGATGGAAAGGATACAAAAGCAGACTCCCCATCTGAGACAAAAACAAAGCAGTCTTCCCTTTCTAGGGAAAGGGTTGGGAACAGGTGTGGTGCAGTAATCTCAGTGTGGTCCATCTCCCAGTCTTTTTTATCTTTTGTTACCTTTTGTTCTTTTCAGAGACTTTTGCCACTTTTCACAGTACGTAGTACTTGCAATTTTTTGTTGCCTTCCTACTTCTGATAAAGTTAGAGCTCAAGTGTGGCTAGAGGCTGATGCTGGTGTGCAGCTCCTAGAACTGAACTTCATTTTCATGCTCCTAGAACTGACATTGAAGTAGGAAGATCAGAGGGGAAGTGAATGTAAATGGGGGAGGTGGACATGAGTTTTACTTCTTTTGAAGTTGCGATTCTGCTTTTCTCGTCTCTACAGCAGAAAGCATCTTAATGATTCTTATCTACAAAATCAGTATATCTCTGCTGAAGTATTATGCTTTGATAGTCATACTACAACTTCCATACTGCTGTGGCTTTTCATTTTGGTTTAACATTTAAACACCTACTGAAAGGGGAAAGTGAGAATAATAAATGCACCAGCTAAGGTGTTGTAGATTTCACTCTAGTTGCAAAATTACATAAAGACACAACTTTGGGTGTTTTCAAAGCAGAATTTCAAATTCTAAAACATCACAGTGATTGAGAGCACAGTGGAATGTTGCTGATCTGGCAAAATCTGAGGCATATTGCATATCCATGGTATTGAATCAGACGAACAGCAATACGTGTGACACAAAGACAGAACAAAAGGACTACTCCTAGGTTTCAAAGATGAGATATGATTTGCTATCTTCAGCAAAATGTTTACTTTCAGTAAACATCTTGATGGTTCCATGGTATGAGGTATTCTGAATAGCAAATAGAGTATTATTCCTGTTCTTTAAAAAACAAAAAACAAAAACAAAACCAACAGAGATGAGGAGAGTCATAGGGGAACAGGAGACAAAACTGAGGATTGAGCCTAATATTACCAAGACACAGTCCAGTCTTGTAACAAGAACAGACTGCTTACATTTTTGAAAACTGCTGTTGTATGCTTTCTCAAGAGGAAAACAGGAGTGAATTATTAGAAGCAAGGCTTTTTGTGGTGCCTGATGTCTTTTACTTGTGCTGTTCTTGGTTTTGGGTAACATGGGCTTCACTAATGTTAAAATTAATCTGCAGTTTTGAAGAATGCATGCTTCCAAACTGGCACCCAGTCCATTGGTCCCAGTACAGATGTGGAAGGTGCTTAATTTTCAGTTCCTGCATACCTTGTTAGAAATGAGCCTTGATTATAAAGCATTGCAGTCTTGCAACCTCCTTTGTTAGTGATCAAGTGTGAGGGTGGAGGTTTTAATTTACCTTATCACAAATTAAATTCAGAGCTTACCTTTCCTTAGTTGTTAGTGTGATTGCACACTAGTCCCTATCTAGAACTGCCTCTTTTGTTACCTTTTGACCCCATGTAATTAAATCAGTTCATAAGCTCCATTGTTTTATGTGATGCATTCTTAGCAGTCATTGTTCCATTATACTTAGAAATATTCCAAGTGCAGTAAGTAGGAAAGGTCATAAATGTCCTGTCACCACTACTTCAATAAATAGTGCAGTGATTATACACACTATCATTCCTATCCACCTTTATCAGATGTGTTAGAGAAGTTATTTGGTTGTGGCAGCTAAACTGTTTGTTCATATTATACATCATATAAATATGAGAATATGTATCCCAGACATCTGAATATACTGTAGGTAGAACCACTCCCCTCATATACATACACACACAGGAATACTGTGTTGTAATTGTGCAATACACGATGTTAGAAAAACAAGACAATATCGAAGTAATGGCTCTTTCTTATTTTAGGAAGTCCAGCGTGTCATGGGAAGAGCACAACCAAGACCAGAAAAAGGTAGGTGGTTTATGAATGAGAAATATTATAGTTCTACTACACTTGTCTTTCTGAGGTAATGCAATTCTTTTCTCTCTAGCTGCGATGGAGGCATTAGGAATGGATCTGTACAAGAGAAACAAACCTGAGAAGCAACCTTTTGCCCATCTCATTATTGATGATAAGAATATTCCATCTGGTAAGTTCAATTTTAATAAGTGAATACTTCCAGTGCTACTATAAAAGTATTAAACAGTGAAGTATATGAAAATAGTTCAGCAATACCAGCAACAGACTAGGTTTTCAGAAGTGGCTTTTGACAATGGGAATAAATTGGATGTGTTAAAGGATTTCAGAGGCAGCAGGGGTAACATTAACAGGAGGGATAGCTCCCCTTTGTCTCAAGTATCTTACATCAGTCTGCTATGTGTTGAATGGCCTCCACTTCAAATGAGTGGTTTTCATGGTCAAGCTCTGAGGACTTGGCCTGCCTCTTTGTGTTGTTTTCAGATGAGGAATGAAGATAGGCGTTGAATGTTCTCCTCTGAACTTTCTTACTTTCTTTGGCTAGTAGGGCCCATCTGGAGTTCTTCATTCACACTGGACATCAGCTATAGGTATACATACACACAGATGTATGCATGCATACATAAAGATACACCAGCACAAAGACTGGTCAGAATCCAGATCTTGCAGGTGGGAAGATGTTTCCCTTCCATTGAGTCTATTTTTTTTATCCTGTAATCAGATGAAGTTTTCTGTTGTAAAATTCAAGAATGTCTTATGTCCACCTATTCAAACCCTTTGCAGCAACACTCCTTTTGTGTGCTGAAGTGTGACTGGGTGAACACAGCGTTTGTCTTCAGGGTGGATTTGGAAGCTGAGAATCTTATATGAATACACAACACACGCATGTCAGGTGCCACTTAGTATATGAACTTGCCATAAAGGAAGCACATCTTTCATTTTGAGGTGTTGAAAACCTAGTCCTAATTTCATTATTGTAACTTGCTAGTTCCCTGCCATCAGTGGGTACATTGCACACTCATAGCATAGAGCTAAATTTATAGCAAGGGTTTCCTGCTAATGGCATGTTGAAAACGTTTTTGTCATATTCCATTCATTATTATGTTGCAGGCCTGGTAGAGACTTTTTCACATCCCAGGGCCTTTCTAACATTCAGACATGCCAAAGCTTCATAAGGGTCTGTGTGCATCCATCCAGTCCAGCAGCAGGAAGATCAAAGATCATAGTGTTGTACTCTGATCAACAGGGTTTTTGGTCAATGTGTTGACTTGGATGCAGTATGTTTCTGAGCTATCGAGTAGGGAAAAAATATTCCTGTGGCTTTTATCTGCCCCTTGGTAAGAGGATGGCATTCTTTTATCTAGCCAGAGCTCTTATTCTCTACCCGCATGTATCTTCGAATGGCTTTGGGAGTATGCTTGCTAGTACACTATGAGGGAAGAAGACATGAGTCTGCCTGGGAACACTCTCCAAAGGAAAAGATTCATTCCTACAATTTTAAGATATTTTAGTACTGTTTCCTTTTTTGCCCTGAGGCACTATCATTTGAGACTTTTCTTTCTGTATTCTCAACACAAGTCATTATTGGTGTGGTATAAGTAAACCAGAGTTTATTCTGAAGTTATCAGAGGATCTCAAGACAGGGGGCATTGATCACCACTGCCTTCTTCCTCTGAAGATGTATACATTCTGCAGTGCTGAACTCCTTGTTAATTAAGCCGTGTGCATTCTTTTTTCTATTTTATATAACGAAACCAAAAGGGAGTGCTGTTTTGAGGCTTGAAATCTGAGATTTCAGCAGCCTGCATAGTAATACCTTGCTCTTGCTCTATTTAAAGAAAAAGTACTTCTGTATGCAAGCAGTTAGCTTCTTGCCTGGAGGGATAGGATTCTTTCTCCCTTCAAGTGCATTGTCATTGCTAAGATCCAGAGCTTTATAAGCAGAGAGCTTAAGCAGCTTGTCAGATGGCAAGCAGAACTTCTACAAGCTTTCTTATTAGCTCAAATGCCTCCTGACAAGCTTCTGTTTCAGTCAGATTTTGACTTTTGACATAGGTCAATAGTAGAAGATGCAGGATCAGTAAACTTGTCTTAGCATTTTGTCTTGGGAAAGATTCAGTTAATTTGCTAATCATAGAGGCAGATCACTTATATCTACAGAAGTGGAGTGTGTCAGTGTCATGCTTTGTGAAACTCACCTTTTGCTGGGGGGAATTTATTTGCTGTCTACCTGGATGTTGCTGTAAACTGTATTTTTATCAGGGCTAGCAGCTGATAGTCTTCACTGTTGTGCATCACTTCATTAACCTTCTAGGGAAGATGTAGCACATCTGTGGGTAATGGCAAAAGAGATGTTGCTCTTGCTTGCTCTCTTCACTTTTTTCTAATAGCACAGGCTGCAGGAACTCTCAGAAATATAGTGCCTGTGACATCAGGCTGCTTTGTTTCTCCTTGGAGCAAATCAACCCCTTACTAATGTGAGGAGTTGGACATACTCCCTCCTGATCGGGCACATTTAGCTTCTACCTCCTTTGGAAGAGCATTGCTGGGATGTTAATCATGAGCATAGCTGCCATGGTCCTTGTGGGCATTGCAGCAGTGAGGGGCTGCATCCTTATGGATAGCTGGAACACTGAACCTACTGGTTGTGAGTCACTTTAGTATCATGCTCACTGGTATGAGGCAGTACCCACTTGGCTGGGTGGCATAGAGGTTAATGACAGGCATAAAGCATGAAGGATTTGCCTGAGGGTCACCAAGAATTTTTCTCTCCCATCCTGTTTCCTCTGACTGCAAATGGCAATTCCTATTTTCTTCCCTTGATTCCTTACCCTATGTGTCTGAAATTCTTCTAAATTGTTTTATGCCATCCATGAGTCTGGACAGATCTCTTAGTATTTCAAGATTCACTACAGTCATTACTCTGACCGGAAAAAAAAGAGTGACTGGGGAAAAAAAAAAAAATCAGTGTTCATCGCTGTCAAACAGGATTTTAAATAGTTTGCCACTCAACATCATAGAATCATAGAATGGTTATGGGTTGGAAGGGACCTCAAAGACCATCTAGTTCCAACCCCCCTGCCATCAACAGGGACACCCTCCACTAGACCAGGCTGCCCAAAGCCTTATCCACACTGGTCTTGAGCACTTCGAGGGATGGGGCCTCCACAATGTCTCTGGGCAACCTGTTCCAGTTGCCTCACCACCTTCACAGTAAAGAAATTCTTTCTAACATCTAATCTAAATCTACCCTCCTTCAGCTTAAACCCATTACCCCTTGTCCTATCACTATACTCCCTGATAAACAGTCCCTCTCCAGCTTTCCTGTAGGCCCCCTTCAGGTGCTGGAAAGCCTCAATTAGATCTCCCCGGAGCCTTCTTTTCTCCAGACTGAACAACCTCAACTCTCTCAGCTTGTCCTCATAGGAGAGGTGCTCCAGCCCTCTGATCAGCTTCGTGGCCCTTCTCTGGACTCTCTCCAACATCCTTCATGAAGGTGCACTGAGCAGTGTCTGTGAGGCAGCATTTTCCTTTTACCTGGTTCACAATAATATCAAGCTCCGGATGGACTTTTGCAGTTGGGAGTGCAAGGGAAGGAGAAATAACCCTTCCCAGATCTTGATGTCCCCACCCATCTATGGCTGCAGAAGCCATAGTGGTTTGGCTTGCTGTGTGTATTTTTTAGGTTTGCTGCCTTAGGTTAAAGCTGGATGCTTGCTGATGCTTTTTACCAGAGCTCACCATAAATGCTACCTAGGTTTTAAATAAAAGCAGTGGACTTAGATTTTTATAAATTGATCACAAAATTAGTCACAGTTTAAAGGAGAAAATCACAAACAGAAATAAATGTAAATGCTAAGTATATCATTTGAGATGTGAATTGATACATTTAGCTGTCTAAAGAAATGCTGTAGTATTCTGAGCTATTTACAGCTACAGGTTCAGCTTAGCTGCCCTTTGCCTCTGAAAGTTTTTCAGAGCAAACAGTGCTTTGGTCCTTCCCTTGCATTTTATTTATACCTGAAACCTATGAGGATGCAGACAAATTATCAAGACAGGACTACTTTCTCCTCTGTTCCCCTCCCATCATATTCCTTATTGATTTATTGAAACTCATTTCAATTAGTTTTAGTTCATGCTCTACAAATATCTAAGACATTGGTTTGATTTGTCTTCAGTTACCAGAAAAACTGTGTATTATCTTTTTTTAATGCTTTTTACCATGTCTGGAAGGTTATCTTACTCATCTCTCTGACCTCATCCTTCTCTGTCAACATGGCTTACCTTGTGCTATTTTTTTCATGGCTCCATAGTAAATTTTAGCACAGAAGATACTGTATTGCAGTTATTTCCAGCAGTCCCATGGCTTGGGTTATGTTTCAGAGTTTGATACATGGACAGCTGATTTGGCATTTGTATGCTCCAGTTCTCCCCTCTTCTTGTGTTTTGGGGTACTGATTGTTTTGGTGTCTCCAAATTTGGGTGTATTACCACCAGAAGTGCTGAGAGCCTGCTCACTCTTACGCCATGTAACCTTTAATGGAAACTCCTACCAATGCATCTTTGTGCTGTGCTGCTGGCTGTGGCATACCTCTTCTGAAGCTCTGAATTGTGGCAAAGTGCCCATCTACCTCAGTTAGTACAATATTAGCATTATAATTTAGGTTGGAAGGGACTTCCAGAAGTTATCTAGGCTAATTTCCTGCTCAAAATAGATAGGGTCATCTTCCATCACCTCTTGGCCTGTTCTTCCATCTGATCATGGACAAACGATGCATGCTTCCCTCAACACCAAAACAGTGTGAACAAACTTCACCCAGAGACCCCCTCGGCATCTCAATTACAAGTGACTGTGGCAGCTGTTTTCTCTCTTCCTGTCCCATATCTCTGATGTGCCTCTCCTGATCCAAGCAGTGAATTCTTGCCTATTCTCCTTATCTTGAAGGTGGACCAACTTGGGGCAGTATTTCTGGCAGACATTGGGCACAAGAAGTTCTACAACTTCCTCAGCTATTCCCAGTGCTTCAGAGATGTACTCTGGTATCCCTATTTCAGCATCTCTTGTAGGTGAATAATTCCAGTCTCAGAGACTTAAGATCTTAGTATGACTTCCAATTAATTGATGGTTTTTGGAGGGGGTTTTTTGAGGCACTGCACATAAGATGGCTTTTCGGTATGATTTTGTTTGTACAATTTCCACCTGGCTGCACTGGAGCCATAAGGGATCATATTTATGATCTGCTTTTGACAGCCTGTGCTTTGCTCAAGTCTTTGTGGAAGAGTGCCAGAAGATTTTTGTTCTGGACTACTATTAAAGTATTCCTTGCACATGCAAAAGTTGCTTGCCCTTAGCAGTTAGGGAAGACTCATAGCTCTCAAATTCTCCTGTCCCTACTTCCCCTCGCTTCTTTCTGCACAAACAAATCCAGGAGGCAGCTTTTAACTAATATACCTGGAGCTCTTTCACAGCATCTTGTGAGCACTGGCGGTTCTGGGGCATGCCTGGATACATGCTTAAAGGAGAGGGCAGTGGGCCCTGACGTGAGCCATGGAATCTTTGGTGGGAATAGATTGTTTTGGTTCAATGTTGGGAGAGTAAGGTACTACATATTCCAAGCAGGCATTTAGATGGATTGGAAGCTTAAGGTGTAAGGTCTTCAGGTGCCTGTGTGGACCCACTGCTGTGAGTATCTCAGAGGGAACAAATGGAGTTAGCTTTGTGTGTTGAAAATTGCTGGCGATTAGGAGGACAAGTTGGCCAACTCTCATCTGTTGTGCTATGTCCTGAATTAAATGGTAGAGTGTTAGTGGCTTGTCCATATCAGGAAGGGTCGGGGCCTGTGTGGTTTTCTCAGGACAGTGCTGTTTCCTCTGTGTGGGCATGCCCATGGGCCTTGGCTGGATCTGCTCCTCCCACTGTTGCCTGTTGCTCTATTTTTGCAGTTAGAGGCTGTGAGATGAGGTGGGTGCTATAATGGGTTGATCGTGAAGGTGGAAGGGACTCTGAGAAGTGTGCTGCAGGGCATGATCCTCAACAGAAAATACTGTGATAAACCTCTACATAATACACGTGCTGTAGTAGCATTGCTATCTGGGCTGGTATTGCAGGCTGCCTTTTAACACTGTGCCACCAAAACCAAACTGAAGTGTCAAATGTGATCAGGTTTGGCAGGAAGACTCAAATGTGCTCTCTGTGCCTATCATACCTCTTGCCAGGCCATTTCTTGGCTTAGCCTCAATAGTAGACTCATAGAATCACAGAATATCTCTAGTTGGAAAGGACCATCCTGGTACTAAAACCATAAACCATACGACTAAGAGCATCATCCAGACACTGCTTGAACTCTGACAGCCTTGGTGCTGTGACCACTTCTCTGGAGAGCCAGTTCCAGTGACCAACCACCCTCTCAGTGAAACACCTTGTCTTAATGTCCAAAGAACATTTTCCTAATGTCCAGGATCTACATGAAATGACTTCTTAGATTTAACCAGCTTGAAACCTCCAAGAGATGATACAATGTGGATACTTGATAATAGCACCCAGGAGGTGCCTTTCAGGCCAGAGTTCCTGGAGAACATTTGTACCTGTGTATGTGGTTAGCTTTCAGTGACAGTGCTGAGCTGACAAACTAATCAAAACATCTCCAGTCTCTCGCCTACTTTTCGTTCTCTTCACAGAGCATTCAATCACCTTACCAGATAAGGGGCAGCTTCCTGTTTACCAGGCCACGATCATGCAGGCAAAGCTGAAAAGGCTTATGTGTTAGAAGACATAAAATAATTCTTGCTTACATAGGTTAATTCTATTAATCTGTCCTTTTTGGTACTCAGAATTGTAACTTTTGTATGTGTATTTTGAGTCCCACATGCATGATGTTCTGTGGAGAGACAGAGAGAATATGATCATCATTTTCTTTCCTAATTTGTGGATCTTCAGCTTAAGACAACTTGAAGGGGACTGTTCCTCCTCCAAGCATGGAATGTTTCATCTCATTGATTCTAGTTTGAAACTTAAGACACTTTAAATAAATAGAAATAAGAGCAATGCGTCCAGAATCACATCTGTCTTCCTAAAGCTCTTTTACTAAGACCTTCCACTAGGTATTAGACACAGAATCTGAGGTTTACCTCCCAAATAGCTATAAATGCCTAGCTGTAAGTATTTGTACAATTATCAAAGAATTAGGATTGTGCAGTGGGCCACTATCCTAGATATCTAAGATATGACTAAACGAGATTGTGGAGCCTTATTCTGGTACATGTAAGCACTGGGTTAAGTCTAAACATTGCTTTTGCATAAAAAAAGGTTTGCTATGTCATAAATACTTAAAGTGCTATCTAAAGTCTAAGCAACTTATAGTGTAGTACTAAAGATGCATAATTGTACTGATTTCTCCCCATTTTTTGGTGTTATCAAATGAAAATTTATTATCCTTTGTACCACTGCAATCACAAGAACATCAAATATTGGAAGGCTTCTTCAGTTTTCTCGGGGAATTATCAGTTTAACTTGTTTTCAGATTTTTAGTTACACCTTGCAAACACTTATAGGTTAAAGACTGGTAACAAGATTTGCTGGTTTTTCATTAGTAATTTTTCTTTTCAAATTCCTTTCAAGTATTTTTTACTTGAAGAAAGTTTTAGGTGGTAAACAATTTCTATACAGAGCTTGTTGGATGATTGCTTAGCTTAATCAAACTATTGGCCAAGGAACTGTTTTGTACTGTGGTCCAGCAGATGTTCTGGTGGGAGGGCAGACAGAAATAGCAAGCGAAATATGGCAGTACAGGATGAAAAAAGGAAATTTCTTACAAATTTTTGTCAGAATTGTCTAATATTCACTTTAGCCTATGTAGCTGTAGTTGCTATTGATTCTAAAAACCCAGAGATTGCTTTCTAAATGTTGGGGTTTGTTAAATGTTTATAAATGATTATTTTTTTCTCCCCTCTTCAGGAACTCGCAAAGTGAACCTCACATCCTGGCATCATGACAAAGGCCAGGCAAACTTATCAAATATGACATTCAATGATGGAAAACTAATTGTTAATCAAGATGGATTTTACTACCTTTATGCCAACATTTGTTTTAGACATCATGAAACTTCAGGAAACCTGACTAAAAGAGGGCTTCAGCTGATGGTATATATGACTAAGACAAACCTTAAAGTAAGGCGCTCTGATGTGTTGATGAAGGGAGGGAGCACGAAATACTGGTCAGGGAATTCAGAATTTCATTTTTATTCTGTAAATGTAGGAGGGTTTTTTAAATTAAAATCTGGTGAAATGATAAGTATCCAGGTATCAAACCCATTGTTACTGGATTCCTCACAAGAAGCAACTTATTTTGGGGCATTTAAAGTAAGGGATTTAGACTGAACCTTTCTTTAGTGTGCTGAAAATTGTTGGGATTTTTAGTGGTCCAGAAACAACTTGAAGACACAACTGAAAATCTTTTGCAACCCAATTGCATCTGTATAAGCCATGTATCTCTAAAGACACATTTTTGCCCTCTGACTCCAGCAGGAGTCCCACAAATGCAAGGAAGAGCAAAATTACATTGTTCTCCTGAGTCAGTCTTATAGCAGTTTTACTTCATATGCCTCTGCTGGCTTCAGTAGAGTCATTATGACTTTTCCATTGGCATAGTTGAAATCAAAGCAATTAACATTAGTGAACTTCTGTTTCCAAGTTCTGCCCTGACTGTGTAACCTGTGCTACTCTTCCTAGTTTTGGCAGGAACATAGGCAGGACAGAACTTGGCTCCCAACTTGCATTTAGGGCTCACTTTTGCTTGGGGTTGAGTGTTCTGACCCTGAGACGGCAAAGATTATGAAAGTATGACTAATCTCATTGCATTTGATGTGGCTTTTCACATCCTTAGCTAAGCCTGTTCTTGCTTTGCTGGATTAGCGTTGGAGAGCTCAGGCCATAGCAGAAATGAGTTGCAGAACTTCTAAACGGTTCAACTTAAGTTTTTACGTGATTAAAAGAGCTATTCCAAGAAGGGAGATCATCTGGCCTTGCAGTTCTACAAGGTTAATTACAGGTCATTTTTATTATTGTTGCACAGTTAATTGCAAATATATACTGCCAAAATACCGTGTGCCTTTAAAGTATTACATTGTGCCAGAACCTGCAAAGACACATTTTAGACAAAAAGTATGTATTTTTATATTCTGTAATATCTAAAGTTATATTTCAGGTGTAATGTTTTGTGTAAAAAAAAAAATAATGTAAATTATATTGTCCTATAGTATTTGATACAAAATATTTAAAATCTCTTGCTGTTTGTATATTTAATGTCTTAAACTGTTTTTAATGTACAGACATGTTAAACTGGTGCACTTTTTAATCCCAATGGGAAAAATTGCAGCTAAAAGAGGTTGTTTGCAATTAGCAAATGTAATATATATCTTTGTTCTTTTTAACTTAATAGATTTCTGTTAAACTTATCAGTATTATTGGAAGGGGGGGAATCACACCAATGTCATGAATAATAACACCAGAATGCTGGTCACTGGGTACCTTTCAAACCTGGAGGGTAATTGAAATTACAAAGCTGGCATTACCTAAACCAAAAACAAATTAAAAAAATTTACTACATAATAAGCCACAGAAATGTATTAGGAGTATTTATAGTTACTGAACAGGCATATTTTCCTACAACAAAATCTGCAAGTTGTAAATTCTGCAATTGAGTAATGACTTTTTTAGCTTAGTTTCCTGAGACAGTGAAGCTTATGTCATTGCATTGCCTGTCCTTGTCTCCCCTTCTAGCTTTTAACCCTCTGCATGCTGCTGCTCGATTCGGCAGATGAATGGCAGTGGTAAGAGATATTCTTACAGGTTTTATGAGAACAGATGGCCGAGAACAACTCGGCCATTCTACATTGATTTATCAGTGGCTGGCCACTGTTCATATTAGCCAACAGAATAATACAGGGAGACTCTGAGCTTGCTGCAACAGGTGTTGTCGCTTGTATAGTTGCTTGGCCAAAAGAGGTGGGTGGATGGAATTGGAGGGTGGGTATGGGGGGGTCATAGGAGAGAGCTGAAAATACTGTGGGTGGTGTTTAGAGCATGTCTGGGCAGGTAACAGCAATTTGTTAGGGAAGGGATGAGGGAGGTTTTAGGAGTGTTTGCCTGCGTGCTTTAAGGATGATGTGGGGAAAACCTGCTCTTTAACGTGATGGGAATCACAGAAGGCAAAAGACACAAATCTGTAGGAATAGAGGCTTCATAAAAATCCTCAGGCTTTTTTTTAATAAGGAACTGAGATGAATTCAAGCAAATATTTTATACGGTGTAATAAACATTTCTTTTTAATGTTAATATTGTTTTCTTACAAAATATATTTCTAAGAAAAAAATCAACTTTGTGATTTCTTTATTTTCCTGTGTCCCTGTATTTCTTGTGCAGCTTCAATCATTTTGTTCAGACTTCAGAATATGCAGACTGGGTATAATATAACTCACTCAAGAAAACTGAGGCACAAATCGACTATTCTGAGACAATTACAATTAATTTTATGGATTTGGTTCCAAACATGCATCCACCACTTTTAACTACATTATCAGGGGTTGGAAATTTAGCTGTAAATGAGAACTTCCAATTTATATTTTACACCAAGCAGTTGTCTGTTCAAAACCAGAAATGACTAAAGAATCTGGATCATTTGTTTCAAAATCTCAAGAGCTATGGGTCACACTCAAAGAAGCATATTTTTTCCACTACAGAGATGCGCAGCCCAGATTGGGAGAAAAATGTCTACTCTATATGTCTGTTCTGGGGGTTAGGCCACCCTCTGGGGAGGTAGAAATGGGTGTTTGAATGATTTGAAAGTCAAGTTAGGCTTAGTGCGTAGTAGTTGAGTTGGCAAATACTCTGGTATCATACAAAGAAGGGGAACCACCAGCACTTAACGTCATCTGAATGGCTGTGGTCTATGAGATAAGGTCACAGCACCTGTAGTCTGTGCTGAGCCTGTGGGAAGACATGGGTTGGTTCTAACCCCCACCAGGAGTTAGAAGAGGCTTCTGAGGCTCAGCTTAGTAGTGATGTCTTAGTCTGTTCTCCTCAGGAGTGCTGTAGCTATCTGAATTTCACAATGCAATGCAGGGCTTTAAATTTCCCTTGTGTGATGACTTAATGATTTTTTGGGGTTTTTTTTCTTGGAGTCCTCTGGATGCAAATTGTCTCACTATGTGATGAACTAGGTGGGAGGCATGTGATGCAGTAGTGCTCATGGGGCTATACAGGTTACCCTGAGGCTTATAATGAGGAGCCCTGGAGGTCCTATTCTGCCTGTCTTGCCCTGGCCCTTGTTCCTTCTTACCCTTGGGTGTGTTTAAAAGGCAGCAGGGAACCCCATGTAGAGCTGTTAGTACAGTTTGGTTTTGTTCTTTATATCAGAGCAGCCACAGATTGAAAAGCTTCAGTAGGGTCATTTGAGGCAGCCTGGGCATGGATGCCAAGATGATGACATAAAACCACCTGCTCTAGCACTGACCTTCCTAAAATCAAGTTTTCCTCCAGAAGTGTCTGTTTCTTTTCTGTCTGCTTCATTTATTTGATTGCTTCATTGGGACACAATTAATGAAAGCAGGCTTATCAATGAAGAGACCTTGAGAAGAAGGCAATGCTTTCTTGGCTAGGAAAGGTACATGTGACTCTTATTTTATAATCTTCAAAAGATAATTTTGGTCTGTGGATAGAGGATGATGATTTGCTGAAATTTGAAGTTAAAAAAAAATCTTACTTGGAAATAGTTTATTTGGAATTCAGTGTATTTGCGTGCATGTAAACATCCGTATATTCTTACTGTGCTCTTGCTAAAAAAGTAAATTTTCATACATGGGGTTACAACTGCATATTTTGGCACCTGGGTACTCCTCCCCCCGCCTTCCCAAGCTCTTCCCAGCCAGTGAGTGTTTCTTTTTCTGTCTATCCCACTTCCTTTTCTCTGGCTCCTTCCAGCTGCCAGTGTCTCCTGCTCGCCCCACTCTCACTGACTTACAGCTCTTTTTCCTGGTGGTAGCTACAGCCTTGGCTCAGACCTAGGTATACTGCCCCTTATTTGGCCCAAATTCAGGTGTCTTTGCTTGTATCTCATGATGGAAAACAATAAGAATTATGTCAAAGAAAGATTTTTGAAGCATTGTTGCAAGGGCTGAGTTGGATAGGAAGGAAGAAAAGTGGTTGGGGAAGAAGGAGCCAGGGGATCGGTGAGACGAAGCAGTCCGTACTGCCCTTTGGTTTAATGTACCAGCTCTGGCGGGCTCCAAACAATTATCGTGCGCTTATACTTTTGCTGTTACAAAATTAGTCTCCAGCAAAACTTCACAAATGTGACCATATGCAGCATTTTGTTGGGGTGATTTGAGAGAACTCACATCTAAAGCAGAATGTTTTCTTACACATATACGCTGGCAATTTCTTGTTCTTTCTCCCTGTCTGCATTGGTTTCTTGTCCAGTATTTCTTAGTTGCTGGTATTTGGGATCACAACCTGGCGACTTCGCCAACTGTTGTGTTGGTTTTTTTAACTTGGTGTCTGACCCTACAGACCCCATACCTTTGCCAAATGTTTCAATCTGTAACTAGCTCCAAAGCAGAGCTTTGTTGTGAAATGCTGAGAAACCTCTGTCAGCTTGAGGTTGTTTAAATCAGATTTCACAAATTTCTAGGCAACTTTAGATGTTTTGCTTTTCTGCTTTTTTTTTTTTTTTTTAGCCCGAAGTCTGAATGTGCTGGGGTTTCTAGTGATGAAGGTGAGGGGCTGGCTATCTTTAATTTACTGCTATCTGTTCACAATCCATTTTATAAAGTTTAGGGAGGGCATATTTTCCTGTCGTATGTTCAGCATTTGAGCCACGTGCTCTCTACAGCCTGCCCTCCTGCATGAGACACATTGCTTTTCCCCAGACCACACATCACCAAACTCTGATTTATGTTTGGCTGTGACAGAAGACAAGCAGGAACTCCAATTGCTTTCAGCTCCCTACATGCTGCAAGTCACAAAATGATAGATCCATTTTTCCAACCTTCTGATTCTTGATTCATTCACCCCGTGAGAGATCCCTGGTTGTTCTTTTAGCAGAGGATGCCAGAATCCTTCTTCAACTGCTGAGCTCACATTTTAGGTGCTATCACATCTTCATAACCATGATGTAGCTACTACCTCATCCTGTAGGTTCCAAACTCCCTCAGTCCTTACATCTGTACTACCAGGTGTAAGTAAAGCTACCTGGTGGGCAGTTTTGGGGACTCTTACTCCATAAGAGAAGGATTCACGAACAGGATCTCCTCCCCCTGTCCCCTTCCCAGCAGGTCATGGATTTTGAAGCACTTGAAACATGACCACATGGAAGGTAACTGTTTGGGAAGTTCAGATACTCTCCTATACAAAACGTTTTTACTTCATGTCCCACCAGTTTGAAGGATTTTAACCTACTCTTCACTATTAATTGGACTGACTGAACTGCTTGGAATGATTTTTTTTCCTTGCTGTGTCACAGAAAAACCACCAGATGCCAGAATCACAACTTTCCCTGGACACAGATAAAATCAGTTCACCGCAGGTGTTGGCTATGAATGCATAGAGCGGAGCAGATCTTCATTGCTGGTCCATAGTTTGTGGCTGGCTTGGTACAGGTTCCTGTGCCTGCTCTGACCCCAGCGTGGGCTCTGCACCCTGCTGACATCCCGGGGAACTGACGTACAGCAAATGGAGTAACCTGTACGTACTTATTTTGCCCTCTGGAAACTAATAGCTAATGACACTGCTGTAGTTAGCAACCATTTTCAGACTGTCTATTATTTTTGTATAAACATCTCCCAGATATAAAGCTTTCTGCGTTACACAGAAATTTTACCAGCTCCCTGGTTACCTGCAGCATTTTGCAATGTGAGCTTCACTAATAATTTTGTTTTTGCAGTACAATATCACATGCAGTAACACAGCTTAAACAAAACAAGGTCCATCTGGTTTAATGGTTTATCGCTCATCATGGCTCCAGATCTCTGCTCTGGAAAAACAACTGCAGTTCTGGAAATGGATAGTTAGGTTATTTCTGTCCTGCTAACTGGAAGAGGGCTGGAGTTGCAAGGCACTGAGTGGCACACAGCCTTGCAGCTTAAGCCAGAAGATACTACCCTCTCAAGCAGAAGATACTACCAAGTTCCAACCCACTAAGTTGTGTTTTTATCATGTGAAGCTGAGTGTGTGTGCTGCACGCCCTGGGGCTCGACAGAGAGGGCTCCTCAAGCAGGTCGAAACAAAGCCAGCAAGAGAGCAAAAGTAAACCCATGGGGGCAACAAAAGTCCACACCTGAGCCTCTGCCTTTTTCTTCTTTTATCTCTCGCTGTTGATAGAGAGTAATACATTAGAGAATAAACTAACAGCACAAAACATTTTTAATTTGTTTACTATTTCCTAAAAGCAGCTATCTTACCATCTATTGTCACCTGCAAACTTATAGTTGAATTACTACTTATGTGAATCTGCATTTTCTTGGAAATCTAACAGTCCTATTATACCACTATGAATAAGAAGAGATAATTTGGTTCAAACCTCATTAGCCTTATTATAAATATAAAAAGTAATATTATAAATTACTATCAAATGTGTTAAACTGCACTCCAGCATTCTGCTGCCTGTGGATTAATGGCACTTTATTCTATTTCTGCTTTGTTGTCTGGCTGTTTTTTTCTTTTCTTTTCTTTTCTTTTCTTTTCTTTTCTTTTCTTTTCTTTTCTTTTCTTTTCTTTTCTTTTCTTTTCTTTTCTTTTCTTTTCTCTTCTCTTCTCTTCTCTTCTCTTCTCTTCTCTTCTCTTCTCTTCTTTTTTTCAATTTGGCTGAAAATTACATTTAAAAAACTTTTTTTTTTTTTTTTCAAAAATATGAGTCAAATAGAAAGGCTACCATGATTTATTTGAAAATATCCAAACAAATTTCCTCAAGTTTGCTCTTGTTCTCTGGTATATGCCATCTGTACACTTGCAGAATTTTGCTGATGTGTGAGATTGTGAAACAAAACAGCTCACATAAAAAAAGATAATTGAGAACTCTGTTGGCCCAGCTGTGCTGTGAGAATTGCTGAATGCGAAAAATCCCCCCCCAAATGCATAAATTGCTTGTTACAATTCATTCAGTTTTATTAATCTCAGTTAATATCATACTGGTAAGAAAGGGCTTCTCATGTCTCAGTGGATGCTTTTCTGCTGACATCAATAAAATTAGTATTATAAATAGTTTAATATTAGACAGTTTCTTTTTAAGCCTTTCTTGGGAAGTGGCTATTTTAGTGTGTGTTGGTATTTGTCACTCTGTGTGGTATAAACTACTTTAAAAAATAGCAACAATGCTAGTAATGTTTCTTTGACAAAAGATCCATTAGTTATATCTACTTCAAATATTGCACGTGTAGTCTACATGCAATTGAGGATAGTATAGCCCTGGGAATAATATTTGCTCATTGCTGAAATATCTTGTCTTTGTAACCTCTTGTGAGATCTGCCAACAAGGAAGGTTATTACTTGTTTTGTCATTTCTGTGCTGAATGGCAGCACCAACAACAAATGAATAGGTGATGGAAATGCTGTCTTTGCTCACCAGATGTCCAAAATGACCCATCTCTCATCAGCATCCCTGACTGGCAGCCAGGAACAGGACAGGAACGGGCACAAGGGCTCATAGTTGTTCCATCCTAATTTTGAGGCCATAATCTAGCAGGGAGCAGAGATGTGACACACCTGAGTTTCCAGTGGCTTTCACATTGCCTTATCAAATGTGCTTCTGCAATGGCTGTAAAATATGACCGGGGCAGAAATAGTGATAAGGAGGCTATTTTTATTTTATTTTTGTTGGTTTTGCCCAGGTATCGATGACACTCATGAAACTGAAAGATGGACAGCAGAGGAGGCTCCAGGCAGCATCCGCTGTCCTCCACTTGCAAGCCAAACGCCCAGGAGCACAGATGGCCTTTATGGCCATTATGGGCTAGAGACACATTCAATGAAAAGTAATTTAAGTTCTTACAGAAAAAAAAAAAAAAAAAAGTATATGAATGTGGGTTTGCTCCCAACACGAGACAGTCTGAATCAACAATGGGAATGGGCCGGTTACCAAAGAGTCTGCTGGAGCAAGTTCCTGCTGCCAGGGCAGGATCTCCTCTCCCTCTTGGCCATTAGAGGGAGGAAAAAATAACAGACTATAAGAGCCACTGAAATAAGGACCAACACCAAGAATGTACCATGGGTTTAATACCAGCTCCTTCTCTTGAAGTAATTATAGCTGATGTTGCCCAATGGTTACCGATGAACTATCTTTCATCGCGGTCTTTTGTTTGGAGTCAGTAGTTTGGGCTGAACATCAAGAGACCAGCACATGCCAGTCGGCTTCTCACGGGGAGTAAAATAGGACTGAAGGTGACAGTGAGTGTCGTGCTGCTTCAGCCATGAAAACAGGCAGCTGAGTTTGGGCTAGACCAAAGCCCTTCCTATGTGTTTGTTTCACATTGTATAACCTTCACCCCAAAGTTCACCACAGCACTAATTTTAAAGTGAGAAAAGGCCACGCTGAACGAAATACTGGTATTTCTCATATTATCAACTCCTGCGTACTCGGAAATGTGGTACTTGCTAAAAATGGATTGGTAAACTCAAAAGTTTTCTTTGAATTTCTTGATGTGACCTAGATTTAGGTGGTGCAAATAACCCTTGCAATACCATATGCATCTAACCCATTCCTATTTATGTGCAAAGGAGGTGAAATATAACCATCACCATGACTCACACATACTCGTGTTTGTAGGGCAATTACTTTCTGTTAAGAGGAAAATTTACTCAGTATATACCTCTGAAGGCTCAAGTTCTGTGTCACTCCTATATTTCGGTGCCGCACGTTTTGGTATTTCTTCTGCTATGGAAGTGAGCTGTTTGATAGATGCCTGGCTCGTTGCTCCAAAGCCACTGATGGGATGGATGTGATCATGTATAGCTTTCCACATAGAAGAACCTCCATTTTAATTACAGCAGCACTTCCTGGTTATTCAATATAAACTTTTCTCTCTATTCCTCCCTTGTTCATCTGTTTGGATGTGACAATGAACAGTGCTTTCACTTATTTCCAGTGTTTAAGGCAGAACCTTATTGAATGCAGTGAAAAGTTTAGAAAAGTAGTAGGAGACCATGTGGAGATCTCTGCAAATGGTAGTTAGCAGTTAGGACTTACTCATTAAGGTTTTGATGCCTTTGCTAGGGCTCTGATGTGCTCTGCTAGATCAAAGCATTTAAGAGGAAACTGCTTCCAGAAAACCCGTCAGACCATTTCTGTGTAGAAAGACCCACCATCACCATCTGTCTTTGCTTCTAAGGACGCAAGTTCTTCAGATTTTGCACATGGTCAGAGCTGCCCTCATTTGAGCAACTTCTGCCTCATCCAGGTGGAGATGTAGAGAGGAAGCATGCTGGTGCTCTCTGCTCCAGAGGAAATAAGCCCACTGCTGTACTCAAACATCAGAGCCATGAATAAGTCCAGGCCCCTTATAAAACATTGCATTTGCTCAATATTTAGAGGTGCTTGAACACTCAGCCATGAAGTAGACAGACCAGACAAGCGAGGAGCCTTTTCCTCTGTAATTGCATAGTGTGAGAAGGAAAAAACCAGCAGCTGGGCTCTCCCCATGTCCCTCTGTGTTTCTCCCAGGTTGTTCCCTTGTCAGCAGTGCCAGCCACTCATTTTGCCTGAGCTCCTCAACCAATGGGCGCCTCAGCCATGCCTTCAGTGGTGACGTGGTCTTACACTGTGGCCCTCAGATGCCCATCCTTTGCAGAGGTTTATAGAAGAGCCCCCAGGTCTTTTTTGACAGTTGGGCCTGGGCAGCAAAGTATTTCTGAGGACTTGAATCTAGGAGATCAAGTTCCTCTCAAAATTTTGTCCTGAGCTTTCTAAATTAGGCAATACTATTAACTTTTCATGAGCCAGATAAAAAGGAGCAATGATCAAAGGTGACAGTCCAGTTCACTTTTCATGAAGAGAAGATATCCAAATTTTACAATGCTGAGCTGAGCACAATGGGTGCAGGCTACCTGTAAAACTAGGTCACGTCTTCAAGCTGTAACTTAAACTAGGTCATAGTTTCTGACTAGTGAAGAGGGGGAGTACGAGTTTCAAAAGCTTGTAAATTATCATTTCCTGGAAAAGACCCAACATGATTAAGTGCTATCCAAAAAAGCAACCAAGCTGGCTTGACACATAAGAGGAAGTTCATAAAATATCACTTTATCTTCCTCTGCTTCATGATAATGGAAATGTATTTCCCTTTCAAAACAATTGGTAGTGCATACATTGATGCTGCCTGTGGTTTAAGCTGCTACTGAGTCATTTAAGGTTTTGCGAGCAGGCACATCCAACGCAGACTTTTCTGGGTCCATTCCTATAAATTGCATAAGTAAGGGGGAGGTTTGCTCTACCAAGCTTGAAAGTCACTTGGGTTTGCAGGGGTCAGAGAGGAAATATCGAGCTTTTGAAAATCATCAGCAAATCATTTTAACATTAATAATCCTCACAATACCACGCAAAGTAGGTAGCTCTTGGAAATTATACATCAAAAACTAGAATACTCAATGGGTTCTTTAGATTCACTAATGGGAAAAGCAGCCTCAGATGCCCACCATGTCTGTGGAATCAATTGACCAAAACTGACTCTTCTGACAATTTGACATCTCTGTGCTGATTCCTGTAAGCATTGATTTCTGTCCAAGAAAGGGTTGATATCTGCAGGTTCTTCTTAACATTCCCATTGTGTCCTAACTCAGTGTCAAAACTTTCTCATAGCAAAAAAAACTGGGACATTGCTTAGGATCATAAAGAATATGCCTGGCCAAAAGTATCTGAATACAGAATAACAACAGCAGTGAATAATCTGACTGAGATTTTTGAAGCTGAACTCAAGGGTTTAGCTACTAATTTTCCTGAGAGATGAGCACTGCAATTCCTTCACTGGCTCAGAAAAACCCAGGCTAAGCTTTTCTTCTCTGAATCCTGTCTGCTGCGTGGAAAGAGAAATGTCCAGGCTAATGTCTGTAAGGGAGGACGAGCAATGCTGGAATGGCTGTTGGGGAACATAAAACAGGGCCACATTTTCCTGAAATAGTACCTTTCCTCCTGCCCCAGGCTGATGTGGGGGGGACCCCTCTTGAATTGAAATCCTATCTGACTTGCATGATAGCATACATTTTGCTTCCACTCAGAGTCCTGCATCCAGCAGGCTTGAGAAAAGCATGCCAGGGACTTTTGCCACCTTCATTTTCTCTCCCTGCGCTGACAGTCTGCTTGCTCACACCCTGCTCCTTGTGGCACCTCTGCCACCCTGTCACTTCACCTCTGCTCAGCTTGGGTCTTCCTCTCCTCCATATCCCTACCCCTCTCCCTCACTCTTTCTTAGCTCACCTGCCCCACAGCAACCCCTTCCTCACGCGGCAGAAGCCCTGCGTCCATTTGGCACTGACGTGATCTTTGCCATGATGACTTGTTTCACATCTGCCATGAGTCCTACCTGCCCCCACCAACACCCATTCGGGGTACAGGTTTTAAGGACAGAGACTGCTTCCTTGTGTCTGTGCAGCCCCTCATCTGGTGGAATCCTTTTTTAGTTCTTCAGCATTGCTGTGATAATTGCGATTAAAGCTAAACAATGTTTTACATGGAGCTGAAGTAACTTGCCCCAGTGGGTCAGTAGATGAGACAAGTGAGAGTTTTTTTGACTCCTATATTTATGCACTGGACAGCTTTTCCTCTTTGCAGTACAGACAGGAGAACACACATCCCTCCAAGGGAGGTGGGGTTACTTATCCTCCCTTCTTCTCCCCCAGCATTAGTGCACAGGCTTAGATGACTAAGAAAGAACATATGTCCTCCCAGGGTCACTCAATCTCCCGTAGTTAGGGAGATGTTAGCCCCACTCCTCCAGTGACTGTCCCTGGCAAGACCCTGCCTCCTTCTGTTTTGTGTCCAAAATCTAAATACCTCCAAGATCCAAAGAGACTCCTGTGTCCTACTGACCTCATCCTCACCCCAAAACACGCAAAGTTCCCCAAACGTGATGTGCCATAAAAGGCCCAGATTTAGGGACCTTCTTTTGTGTAGTGCATCGGCAGCTGCTTCTTAGCAAGCAGGGAGCAGATATTGAGATACTTGCAGTATCTGATTTGGCCTCAGTTGCAGAAGTACCTGCATTAACCAGGACCTATGCTGCTTATCGCACTCTGAGCCAGCATCCACAGCGCTAAAACTGCACCACAAATCAGCCATTGGCAGGCTGGAGTCATATAACACAGCAAGGCAGCTGCGCTACCTAGAATTTCCTCTTCGCTTGAAACACATAATAAAAATCTGAAGCAGGAAACGGGTTATCTGGTAAAATTTCAAATGATGCTGTTATCTGGTATAACCTCAGTGCATGCTAAAATTCATCACCTGCCTTCCAGTCATTGAAATCAGCTCAGTTGTGATGAGCTGTTTTATTTAAATTCTCTTAGTAAAAGTGTAGTCACACACATTTTGCTCTGCTTTATTATTTGTGGATTATTTCTCTAAAATGCTACTTTTAGCTTTCATCTAAGAGCTGAAATCCACAGGTGTCATTGTAAATTAGGCAGTAGGGTATGATGAAATATACATATATACATACATGTATGTCCTTATGTATTTTCTAGATATACACTCACAACTGAAAATTTTCACCTCTGAACTAAATGTTCATCTTGAACCAGAGCAGCATGAATGCGTCCAAGAAAGTTCTTGTGCCGTCTGATAAAACACATCCCTTAATAAGTGTTTAAACATTATAGATGTCAGAGAAACATTGCCATTAACTGACTAGATAAAATGGATTGCCATTAGTAGGGCACAATGGTCCT
This sequence comes from Aramus guarauna, assembly GCA_013400195.1. Taxonomy (NCBI): domain Eukaryota; kingdom Metazoa; phylum Chordata; class Aves; order Gruiformes; family Aramidae; genus Aramus; species Aramus guarauna. The sequence goes on along the minus strand of VXBL01008400.1, from coordinate 114,402 downwards.
TGGCCTTTCAAGTGCGAGTCATGTGAGGATTAAGATTCTGAGACATTTTTGAAATCCCATGTAAAGGAAGAAACAAGACCAGAAGGTGTAAGAAGAGGTATTGGTGAGACTGAAGAGCTAAATAGGCCTTAGGCTGTCCCTCTAAAAGGATGTGAATTTTAACACTAATCAGAGTAAAGAGCATTGTATGATGCCAGCTTAGTATTGAAGACACCTGAGTTTCAGCCATCTAAATGAGGCCTGTATCCAGGCTCTCCAAACTGTCAGTGGAGACAGGAGGTGCCCTAGATGGGGACCAAATCTGCTGTAAAAGAGGAGGTGGGAGAGGTGGGAGGATGCTCCTTGTTAAGGTGTCTAACTCACTGGCTCATGGAAGCTCCATATATCAAATTTTTGGACACTTGCAGGAGACTTCTCTACCCCACTAGAACTATCCAGATCTGTTCCTGGTGAGTACAGTTTTCAGTATCACAGGGAAATGCCAGATTTCTGGGGCCACCCTTCAGAAGCCTTCCAGCACAGCCAAATGCTTCCCTAAGCAGGTGGATGAGTTGCCAAGGGTACAGGAAAATGGGCTGCTGCTGAGCTCCCCAGAAGATAAGAGCTCAGAGGGAGACATCACCTCTGCCAGTGACAAAAGGAGCAGGGAGAGCTCAGAAGATGCTGTAAGATCCCCCAGGCCAGGCAATAGTATGTATCTTGGAGTGATCTGCAGCAAGGTCCTGGTCTGTGCCAAAGGGTATATCTGTGCTGCTAAATAAAAGAAGAGCAGGAAGCAAGTTTGAGCACAGGCTCCCTCATTTTGTGCTGCATGGCTGTGGCTCTGTTTTGTGCTGCTGCAACTACTACTTCTCACCAAGCAGCCCAGCTCTGCGCAGGGCATAGCTCTCTGCAGGATGGCCAGGAGCCCATCTGTGGGCTTGGCCTCAGACTCCTCTATGGGCCTCTTTCCTATAGCAGTGTAGATGTGGCCTTGAAGGACTCAGCAGAAGCAACTTGTGGTCACTCTGGCCTGGAAACTGGTGGTTCCTTAGAAGGAAAGCCTTTGCATTTAAAAAAAACCAAAACAAAACAAAAAACAAACAAACCAACAACAACAACAACAACAAAAACCACAACAAAACATGCTAAGTAGAGGTGAAAATTGCAAAAGGGATGTTAAGAACTGAAGCAACCTCAGGGGAAAGGTTTCTGGTTGCTCACCTGAAGGTTCTTGGTAGTGGGTGCCAGGTGAAATCAGCTGGTGGTTTCCAGAGGGCTTGGGTGTAGGAGGAGCAAGGACTTCAACAGGCAGAGGGGTGAAGATCTCATGCTTCCCTGCTGAACACTCGTAAATGAGAGAGATGAGCAGACTGAGAACTAGAGAGGATGATGAATGTGGCCTTCAGTTACCCCTTTGGCAGGCTTTGGTAGATTTGACTTTTTGCCGCTATGAAACACAGCTGAAAGAGCTTTCCAAGTCAGCAGCTGGGCCACTGTCTGCTCAATTTACTTGACAGAAAATCAAAACATTTTTGAGCAAAATTGAAAATTTTCTCATGGAAAATTGCCTTTTTGTGAGGACAGTGTTATTTTCCCACTAAAATAATTCCAGCTATCTCTGTGTTATCAGTGCAAAGCTGACATAATAAACTGTGAAGCAACAACTCTGTGTGGGGTGAATCTCTCAAGGTTGTAGAAGGCCAGGGAGTCGTGACCATCCAAGCTGTTTTACTCCTTTTTCCTTTCACACCCTTCATCAGTTTCAAACATACTTCTCTCCGGCATGCTTGAGCAATGTCTTTATATTCTTTCCTGATAGCCTGTCTCTGCTCCCCTTCTATATATACCCTTTTGGCATTTGCGTTCACTCAGGATTTCCCTATTCAACCAGGCTGGCCTCCTGCAATGCCAACGCCATGTCCTCTGTCTTGCCTGGTGGGGTGGACTATTCTTGTGCAATGAGGTGGTTCTTCAGACAGCTCTCCTGGGCTTTTTGAACAGCCTCCCACAGGATCCTGCCTCCCACTGCCCTGAAAAAAATGAAGTCCATTCTCCTGAAATTCAGAATAATCTTTCACTTGTTGCCTTCCTCACTTCCTTCGGGAACTTAGGCTCTACCATCTCATGGTTCCCACAGCTGAGGCTGCTATCACCTATCACATCCTTGATTAGTCTTTCTTTGTCCATGTGCAGCTGAACTGGCCGAGCATCTGCCTAGTTGTCCTGTCCAGTACCTGTATAAATACTTGCCCTCAATACATCCCAGAAATCTCCTGGCTTGCCTGAGCTCAACATGCTGCCCTTCCAGCAGATGCTGGAATGGGTAAACCCCAACCTTGAGAACCAGGACCTGAGATTGGGAGACTTCATTCAGTTGTTTAAAGAAGGGATCACCCACTCCCTCTTCTTGACCAGGCAATCTGTAGCAGATGACTATTGTGGCATCCCTTTTGCTGATCCTGAGCCTTCAACATAAAAATAATACGACAAGAACAACCTGAAAATGTATCCAAGCCATACGGTGTCAGATAATGTCTTCTTGTCACCAGTAAGTAACCGGATTCAATGTTTCTTATTGAGGACCAGTTCGAATGAAAGACTGCACACAGAAACAATGCATATAAGACAGTGAGGAGTCTGCAGATGAAAAAGATAATGATTTATTCTTGCATGTACACTTCAGTTCTAATGAGATTTTGATTCCACTGACTATGACCTCAAGCCAGGTTGGCAAACACACAAAACCTGAATTTAATCAAGTCTTTCACTGTTTGCAAAGCAGCAAACGATATGCTTGGTAAGCAGAGTAGACATATCTGTATGCTGATCTCTCTGCAATGTGTGCCATGCACAACTGGGCTGGGGCTACTGCTGCCAAACTCCTCTGAGTAAATGAACAGAGCATACCAATTTACAGAAATAAAGAGAGCACATCAGACTTCAAAATTCTCTGTATTCTTTGGAAAATATTAGTAAATTCAGCATCTGGGGATGGTAAGAAGAAAAATGCAGAGCAGAACAGTGTTAGCTGGAGAAAGCTAATCTGAAGAGAAAAGCATCACCCAGATCACAGCTCAGGTGAAGAATTGCAATGGGAATCTGGAGATGTCAAAATTCAATGGGTTAGTTTTGGACCTCTGTCGAAGTCATAGTGCTTTATAGTCTAATTCTCCTTTCCCTAAAATGCCACTTTCTATGTAGGCCTTCCTGAGAGAGATATTAAGAAATTGTATCTTTAGCTGGGAATGTAATGGAGTACAACTGCCTTTCTGCCACAGAGTTGTGCAGGAGAAAGAAAAGAGAGAGAGAGCACAGAGACAGGAGAGAAACAGGAACACGTCTGTCAAAGAAACCTGGGTGCTTTAAAGCCGAACCTCAGAGGCAGCCAACACCAACTGATTTATCAAGATTTAGGAGCCTAAACATCTTTAAAAAATTGTGCCACAGAACAAGTTATTTTGTTTTGCTCTGCATCTTGAGCTCAGGCTTTGTCTGCCTGTCTGTATTTCTGCAGTTTCTGCAACATTCACTCTTTCAAGGGTCAAGACTTCTTCTGTCTCTGAATATTCTGCCTTACTGTCCACACTTACTCTGATGGAACTGGGAGCAGGACTCCTGTGCATGCCAGTGCCCGCACAACAATGTGGGATTTAGTGCCGTGTCTCCAAGGAGTGAGGTCAGGAAAGGAGCTCCCAGGGCTTTACCTTCTGGTCTTCACAGTGTACTCAATTCATGCAGAATCACTGAATATTAATTCTTTGAGAGGTTATGTTATTCAAGACTAAACACAACTTTGATCAAAGATGTACACACTACCCAAGTCAGGTACAAATTATTATTTTGCATTTACCTGGGATCAGACTGACTGGTGTCATATCTCCTTATACAGTCCCTTCTTGGCCAGAGTGCTCCTGGATATTTCAAGAACTGGTTAATCCCTTGCTATGGTCCAGGGAGCTGATTGCTTGCTTACCTACCACCAGCCATGATGCTGTCCTCCACAATGGTGATGATTGCTTTAATGCATGTATCACTGGTAAGTGCAACACTTTTCTTTAATTAGCCCTTAATGTTGTATAAACTCTTTCTATGGGTACCTTTTCAGTAAAGTGTGGATGAATATCCGCTATCCTTTCAAGGTAGGATCAGACTCTCAGTGGGTTTTGGAGTACCCAGCTCCTGTTCAAATGAGCATTGGACATATAAATACACCTGAAAACCCACGCTTGCTTTTGGAGTTGTTTGTACAGGCTGTTCCTACCTGGTGGAATTTGTTGTGGCATTCAGAAAGTGTTAAGGCAGTGCCTGGAGCATAGGGATGGTGGTTATGGTTTGGGAAACTTGTTTTGATGGGGCTGGAGCTTGTTTAAAGTCCAACTTCTGCTCACAGTTGCAATGTGTTGTAATAGTCAAGCCCAGCTGTGGTGGAAGTGTGGATCACAGTGGGAAACCCTGTATCAGTCAGGGGGACAGTTACCCACACTTCAGTTGGCAAACCCATCCCAGAGGTTAACAGTCTGATATTACATGCAATCCATTTGGACTTCCTGTTAGTAAAACATGAAGCTGTTCTTCCCCCATATAAAAATGAAAAAACTGCATTTCTACCTTACTTTGATATTCCTTGTGTTTCAATACACAAAAATTCTCAAGGGATACTCAGTCATCCATCTGCTTCTTGATAGGACTTACATCCACCCAGGAGGTGCCATGGGCAGCCTCAGAAACAGGCATCGCTCCGCACCCCATGCTGCAGGAACCTGGGATGCCACAGCAGAAAAGTGGTCAGCTGCAGAGACCTGGATGGAGACTTTCAGGCTTTGAGTCCCTATCACTACTTCTCAAGAAACAATAAAGCTAGTACCCTAAAGTGACCTGCTGCACAGATAAGCATGTATGTGCATTCCTGTATGGAATTCATATATTATGTGTATCTGGAATTTAATAAATGTGGAGTTTAAGCGGTGCCCAAAAGATGGCAGTGTTTATTTGTGCTTTTTTCATTCTTAATTGCATACCCTCTTCTAGGCTGGCATATCTTCTGACAAAATTAAGACAGGACTTATATACTCTATAGAGAAAAGCAGTACAAATCAAAATATTGCTGCAGCGTGGCCTTTCCAGTAACCTTTACTGTGCAATATTTTAATGGAAATGGGCATATTGATGCTGCTTAATATTATAACTACAAAGTAGTTGCCCTTTTATTTCCATCTACTATTTTCACTGTAGATGTTTGAATCTCATACATTTCATTTAATGCCTGGTGATTGAAGAATGTGCTTTAGTTATTTAAAAGGAGAAGGAATTATTGAGAAGAGATGGATCAGAACCAGAGTTCTGCCTTGAGGGTCCCTGAAAGTTAGTGTAAACATCTCTGCCTGTGCAGTAATCATTATCTGTATGTGCTGAAAAAAACAACAAACACCAAAAAGCATGACAGCCAAATTACAATTAATCAGTTGCCCACATTTCTGTTTGAACAGCCAAATCCCAAGTCCTACTTTAACAGCTTACTGCAGCCATAGAACAAGAGTGAATGTGGAAATACAGTTTACCTTGCAGCAATGAATTTAATGAAAGGTTTGCTGGTAACCATAGCAAATGACAACATTAATCCCCATATCAGCTGTCAGGTTTCTCCAGGCCTTTAAAACTAGAAGGTGTGCCAAACAAGCAATAATAATAATAACAACAACAACAATAATAGTGCCTTATTTTATTAAATCAAAGCTCTTCACAGTCTTCACCTAGCACTGACATTCAGTCATTTCCGAGGTAACAAACTTCAGGTATCAGAATACCTGACAGATGGCTACAGTGGCTTTTGACTCCACATTTTCCCCATCCAGCTCTACATTCTGTTTACTTGCAGCTCTGCTGCATGAAACCAGAGGGTACCAACCAGCAAGGGCCTGATGGAAGTACAAACTTTATTGCCTCTGTCCCTTGCCAGAGCCTCCCCTGGGCCTGGTACCTCCTGCACTGGATATAGCTCATCAATGAAGGTAAAGACAGAGAAAATCTGTGTTGCTGTTGCTCTCCAGGTGGCACAGCACCGGTCCAGGAGGCAGCTGAACAAATACCCCTCAGATATAAAGCTTGAGACTTGACAGGTCTAAATGGGTAATAGCTACAATTGCACAGACATCCTTCTGGTCCCTCAGACCTCCTTGGGGTTTCATTGCTAGCAGCAATGTCCCTGCTTTAAATATATTTCTTCTTCATCTGCATCCTCTTGTGCTCCCCTCCTGTCCATATTTCCTGCTTGCTTTCCCTCATGACTCCACTCTTGCTCAGTGCTACCTGGATGTGGATCTGAAAGAAGTGTGGTGGGCTCAGATGTGCAGGACTCTGCTGCTGAAGCAGTGTGTGAACACAGTGCTGGGCTGTGCCCTGATGATTGCTTCATTGGGATGGGCTTTGCCTTTCAACATGAGTTGCCCATGAAGCTGTGTGTGAAGGGGAAGAGGACAGAGAAGCCAACCAGCCAGGCAGGCAACAAAGAGGGATGATTCTTAAACCTCACCTTCCTTCTGACTGTGGGTATGGCTCTGAGACAAGGGAAATGGGGATTCAGTTTGACTGCCTGAGGGAGACTTGCTTCTGGGTCCATTCTCAGCATGAAGAAGTTTGAGATTGTCCTTCCTCAGGAAGAGTCCTAACCACTAGGCAAGGGGTTGGAGACATCTACCCTGCTGAAAAGCCTTTAAAAAAAAGAAGATACATTCAAGTCCCAGGCTTTTAGCTCTCATCCCCTGTGAACTGTCAACTTGCTTTGGCAGCTCATAGCTCAATGAGTCTCAAAACACCAAATGCTGGGTCCTAGTTGCCATGTCAGGAACTGAGACATACAAGTCAGATGCTTCAAGCTTTAGTTCCTAGGGTCCTTGCATCAGATGCATTTGGTTCTGATAATCTGTTTTGGTCTGTTTGTTTGTTTTAACCAGGTCTTTTTTAACCAGATATTCATAAGGCTGTCCCACATCATTGCTTACACCCTTTGTTGGGGTGCCTGGCTTTTGCAAAGAACAGTTACAGTCATGTTTACTTGTACTTTCAATTAAAGATATGAAGGATGCCTAAAGAGATGACCTATGGGTTACGTCAGGACATTCAGTTATTAACTGCCTACAGTCATGGGTGCCAAAATTTGTGCTCACAAGACTGACAGTTGTTTTTGAGAATTTAGTTCCACATGGAGTTAAAGTAAAAAATGACTTATTGGTTCTTCCTTATCTAATTTATTCTTGTGCTTAGGTGCTCATTTACTGTTCAGGAAAAACATATTTGCTTTTCTAAGGTGGTGGGGGATGGGTATTTTTTGTTTCAATGACAGTTTCAAGAATCAGATGGGTATCTGGAAATGAAACCTCTTTTTTTTTTTTTTTTTTTTTTTTCTTCTCTCTCCATGCATCTTCATTGCAATAATAAGGCATCAGAAATCAAAATTTAGCTGGCAATTTTGATGATGCTGCAAGAAGTAGATATAGCTTGCTGTTCAGCTATATTGGTTCTGCAGTGCTGAGAGCAGTAAACATTTGATTGTGTCAGTAAACTGAGCTGATAGATCTGGGAAGATACATACGGGCAAATTTTCAAAGTAATACACGGAGCTGGAGCCGCAAGATTCAGTACTAACGGGAAGTGAATGACAGTACTGAAAACTTCACCCACAGAGAGCAGATCTATGCAGCAGCACAGTGGCATTTTAAAATCACTCAAATCACTGCTATTTAAGGATGTGTTCTTCTTGGAATTATTTTTTTCAGGGTTGCTGCGAAATGGCTGCATACAGAGCAGGATGTACAAAGGTGGTGGGTGCTCTGGCACTGCTCCCATCCCTGTGCCTGCAAGGAGTAAGTCTCCCTTCCTGGTGGCAGCCTCCCCAAGACAGACTGGGGAGCTCAGTATGGGGAAAACCTCTGGAGGTGGCTGATTTTGGAGCTATGTACATGCACGGGAAGTCTGACTTACTGGTGGTCTGTAGCAGCAGAGGAAAAACAAGAGGGGAAGTCGGCGTCAGGAAATGCACGCCCCAGGAGCTGGCATCTGCCTGCTCCCACCCCTGCAGCAGGGCTTCCTCGGCTCTCCCAGATGCTGCCTGCTCTCAGAGCCTGGAGCTGGAAGCAGGGCTCGAACAGTGGCAGGGGGGTTGTCTTTGACCTTGCTGTTTCACAACAAGCTCCTCGATTCCCGATTAAACACCCCCAACCAAGAAGCACTCTTGCTTGACAGGTTAAATTATGTTTAAACACAGATTCCTAGCTGGTATCTTTTCCTCACTCAACTGACAAAGGCACAGAGTGCAAATAGCTTGATATATATTAGCAGAATCTAAGCTAAAATGTTGTCAAAGGCATTGCCAACCCTGAGAGGAGCGTTGGCTGACTCTGGGATAGGTTCGGTGCATAGGCTGGACACAGGAGCATGGCCAGCAGGGAAGAATTTGAGGCAGGGCTGGCATGTGGTTTGCCACATGTAGTCAATTTTTACTGGGCACTGCCTTCTTTTAGAGTATGTGCTTCAGTGACTCACCTTGTAAATCAGCTGTGGTCATAAACTGCTTTCTGATGAAATCCATCTTTTTTTGGGTTACCACACCATAGGGGCGTATAAGGTGCCCTCTGTTAAATCTATGCTTCACTTTCAGACAAATCTTCCATGTTTCTTTCTTTTAAGACTATCTCTGCTGATACTAGATACTAAAAATATTGCTTTGCGCCACATCTACCCCCTCCAAGTAAACAGCGATACTCACAGTGTTGCTCAGCTCAAGCCAGATAGCACAATCATTCCCTCCAGCAAGCATTCCCTCTAGTGAAGGAAAGAGCAAGGCACTAAGATCCGTATCACGACCTCCACCAGTGTCCTAGTGGCTGTCTGGCAGCAAGAAGTTACGAAACTCCCTCACCTGACCCCATTCCCTTTGAGGAAATTAACCTCATGAAAATGCATCCAATTTTCACACACCAGGGCATCAGACATCTGAAAATTGCTGCTAAATCTGGNCTCTCTCTCTCTCTCTCTCTGCTATTTAACTACTATTTAACACTTTAATCCTCCTGAGGCATTTTTTTTTCTTTTTACTATAATCCTTTAATATAGTCTGCACTGTTTATAATCATTCTCCTTTCTTACAGTTTTAGGTTACTATTTAAGCTACTTTCTTTTCCTTAATTACTTGGCTAACTGTAATCTGTCAGAAATCATAGACATGCGAGAGGGCAAGCCCTTATGATGAGGCTGTCTTCTTGCCAAAGAAAAGCTGCTCACTGCAGTCTATTTTGTTAAGTTTTATTCAGCAGTCGAGGCTTAAACGCCTAAAGTCAGGAAGCTTCTACCATTTCCTTTGAGGTATTAGACTGCAATAGAATAGAAGTCAGTGTCAGGAAAATTTTCTCTGAAAACATGCAAGATTGGTGTTTTGTATCTTCACTGCGTTTACTATTAGCAGGTAGTCCCAGCTGTGGCCTGTGTGTCTCAGCTCCTAGACCTGAGACCACTCCCCATCTCCAAAAGATTTCATCTGTTCATGTTAGATCATCCCTTGGCTGAACAGTTGAGATGAAAAATTACTCCAGGAAGGAACAGACCATCATCCTGGAAGCATGGAGACAGAGAAGAAAGCTGACAGCAGCCAGCAGAATGGTGCTGCTGCTGCTAATGTGCCTGCTGGCTCAGTTCATAATAATTGAGGCTGGTCCTCTGGTGTGTTGTAGTCTCTGATTTGTGAGAGCTTTGGTGAATGCTCACTCTAGTGGCGTACAGAGTAAGAACCCTGTGTACCAGCATGAGATGCTATCTTCAACATCTGCTGAGTGAGCTATAATTTGTTGGTTTGTTTACTGGCTTTCTTTAAATGATGCTTTGCATAGTCTTCATGGGATGCAGCTGTGCCTATCATTGTGAAGTCCTGGACAGGAGTAGGCAGTGAATTTCTGTAAAAACAGAACAGAAATGAGCCTAATAAGCACAAAATACCTCCCAGAGCAAATAGCTCACAGAAGTTTCCATTCCAGAATAATATTTTGAAGTTACTGGAGATAATTTCCTATAACGTTCATCACCTTTTCTGGTGCTCAAAATGACTCAGAACCAGCTGCAAGGCTTCTGTAGTCCTGGAAACACTTGAAAATGTGTGCTTTGTACCAGCAGCCACCACACAGTCACAAAATGACTTGTATGCTCTCAGCATCTTTTTCTGTGATCCAGCATTCACAACTCAGAAGATGTTCCTTACTAAGGACTTGATGTTTAACAGTCCAGGACGTTTAGGGCTCCTGTTTACAAGCTTTTAATGTCACCTCTAACACTCCTGCCCAGATGCAAAAAGACATTAAAGACATTTAGGTACTTCAAATGCTATGTAGGTGGAACTGAGGCACAAGTATTGTGTCTAACCCCCCCAGTAGAAATGAATACTCAAGTGCTCGCGCTTTTGTCTGGGCTTGAAAATTCTGCTAGTACACATTTACAGAGCTACTACCTTCTCAGCTGAGTGTGAGGTTAGCCTGAAGTCCCTGTGGGATCCAAAAACCCTGCCTAGGCTTAAAACCCTGAGCAGCCAGGTTTGGTAGGTTTGTTCTTAGCACACCTAATTCACACTGGGGGACTGGTCTCGGTTTGAAGCAGAGAAAGCACTGCTACATTTTCGTTTATTGTGCTACATTTATTGTGCTACATTTTCATTTATTGAGCCATCAAAGCTGGTTTTGTTCAGAAGAAAGAGAAATCCACCTTCTGTAAAATAGTTGGTGGCTGGAATATTGGCTGAGGTGGTAAAACCAAGTTTCTGGTGTCCTCAGCTGAAAAGAGGTTGTACTTTCTTCTCCCACAATCCAGGGTACTATGGGAGGTTTCTGGCTAGGAGGAAGACAGGAGAAAGATGAAAACTGGATCACTTTACAACTGAAACGGAAAGATTTGTGAGACTGGAGGGAGCCCTTGCAAAATCATCTTATGATAAGGGCATTCACTGGCAAGTGTTTCTTCCCCTATTCCCACAATAGTTTATGTATTTTTATTGTAAGAGTTTGTAACATAAAATTAATGCCCAGGAACCTGGCTGTTCCCTTAGCAAGTGAATTCTGTAAGCATTAGGCTTTGGAGTGTTTTCCATTCCACAAATCTGCCATTCTTGCCTTGATGGTGGGTGAGTTTCAAGACAGGAAAGAGCAGTGCTATCAGTGTGGTGGTTATGGGCTCTCCCTGCAGCACGTGTGAGCTCCTGTTGGATGCAATTCCTTGGTCTGTAATCCTCTCGGTGCACTATGTGATGCTTCAGGCACATCTTTCATGTGCGATGAAGTGAGGCACAGAGGCGCAGAGGCACAGAACACTGGCTGGTCCCAGCACAGTGCTGTGCCTGGCTGAGGGAGGACTTCTCGGCTCAGATGCAGCCGCTACGGCTGCACAATGTTAATGCATCAGGTAATGGACCAGCTAGCTCTGTAGCAGCTCTTCACCACACCATTAATGGCTCTTTTAGGTTTGTATCTTCCATGTGTCTACCTATTACTCGGTTATTGTTTGGTATCCCCTCCTCTGTTATCTTTGGTTGACGCACTGCTTCATTTTTGGCCTATTCCTGCTCATCTGTAGATGCCTTAATTCCTGTCACCTCCAGGGAGAACAAAAAAAAACCAAACCAAACCAACAACAAAAAAGCCCTTCATTAGTCAATGTTTGTACAATGCCTTGAAAATGTAAAATGCTGCACAAATTATGAGTGCTATTTACCTCGGAGCTAATTTGCTAACCTTTCCTTTATTTTGGGACCCTTTGGTTTTAGCTGTTCATTTGCTTAATTGCATCTCAAGCTTCCAGTTAAAAATGCCTACATATACAGCAGTTATACCATACCCCAGGAAGAAAACTTTACAGACGATGTTACAGACGAGTTACTAACTCACTCGTCAAAGCCATTTCCACTCATCTTCTGTATCACTGCCTCCATCTAGCCACCCCCTGTCCTCAGTTCTTCCCACCATCTCCCATAAATATAGCTGATATAACCATTGAAATCCCAGATTTACATTGAGCCTATTACTACTTTCTCCTCTCATGTGACTTACAGTTCTACCTACTCATTACTTGGCTGCTTGGTGCTTTTTATAATTATCTCTGTCACATCCTTGAATATGCTTTTGCCTCATTTAGAGTGTGTTGTAAATGATATGATTTTGATAAATTAAGCAATAATCAGAAAACATTTTCAATAATCTGTAGTTTTCCATTAAGTTACAGTTATAGTGACACAATTTGCTCTGCTACAATTCACACTGAGTTAGCCTTGTTTTCATTAAAAACCTCATTATTTAGAGATTTATAACTCATCCATAGAAATTTGCTCTAGAGTGAAACTTGACAATGTTTTAGTTCAGAAGAAAAAATTTTTAAAAAGTAATTTGATTTGTATTTTATGATTTTTAAAGAAAATCATTCCACCTGTTTCGAGCTTTTTGTGTTCTTATAACTCGAAATAGCCTCAATTTAAAGAAAGGTGCTATTAGTTATAATAATAATTGCTATCATTACAACTTCTGCTTATATAGAGAAAGTAGCAGTAAAGGGTGCAGACAAGAATAAAATAAAGGTTTACTCAGAAGCATATATGAACCCCCCACATTTGGCAGGTGAATAAGATTGTTCCTACTGCACTATGCTTCCTTATGGAATATTGCAAGAAACATAATGGAATCAAGCCATGATGGTTCATACATTATTTGCCAGAATATTTTCTCATAGTTTTTTCCTGAAGATTTGGAACACTATTTGCACTAACTAGTGCTTTTACCACTAATTATTCCTTTAGTTGTATTTGGATAATTCAACAGAAGAGATAAGCTTTGAAACAAGAATGGGCAATTGTTAAAGAATGATCGAGCTAAGAGTACAGCATTTGATTTGTACTGGTAGGCAGCTTATAAAACACAGGAACAGGCACAGTATGAAAACCAAGACTATAAATGCCAGTGTAGAAAATGTGTGGTGCAAGTCTATTTTGAGATTGTGAATGGAATTATCAGTAATCTTTTCTGTCTGGTGTTTTATAGAGTCCCTGGTTCTCAGGGGTATATAGACCTCCTTCATGCGTGGCCTCAAGGTTCTCCTGAAGGATGAGGTCCAGCAATGGAGTCCTAGATCCCGCTAGCCTGAAGCAATGATGAGATCATGATACCAAATGTTAACACCCTTAAAGGGCAACGCATTGACATTGCAAAACCTTCTCAGTGCTTCCAAGTCTCTTGGGAGTATTTGCTCATGTTTGGGGGATCTGGACAGGAGCCAGTTTAGGAAAGTCAAAGTTTTCATTTTGGTCTGTTTCCTAGCCTCATCTATTTTGCACCAAAATAATTGCGCAGTGTTTCATATTAGTTTGTTGACTGCAGTTTCAGAGCCTGCCATACTTAATATTATGTACGCTGCAGACTCACAGTACATTTGTTTGAGGACACACATTCAGCCAATTTGAGTTCACAAATACAAGTTTCGTGTTCCTACTTGGGTGGGTAAAGTCATTTGTGCACGACAAAATTAGACCACTAATTATAGAGACTATCTTAAAACTGCCTGAAAATTTGGTACAAAGCACGTATCCCCTAGGCAAAAAACTGGTTGGGCTTTGTCAGTTTGTGAACATGCAACCTGTAGGAGAAAACTGATCCTACACAACTTCAAATCTTACTGCTTTGTTATATCAAGTACAAAATATAGACGCTGCAGTTTTGCCATCTACCATATTTCCAGGTCTACAAGAGCAGAAATAAAAAGATTTAACATTTTGCATAGATGCAGTGACTAATCCTGAGGGTTGTGTCTTTATGTTCCTAATAAACGCTTGCCAGCTTTTTGGGTTGGAGTAGCTGGAAAACAACCTTGTCAGCAGAAACTGAGGAACTAGTTATCTTAGTGAATAATGGAAACATCTTGCCTCCGTCTGTGTAGCAGATTAATGCTACCCAAGTGGAATGCACTTGGTGATTGTGAAGAAAAGTAATACTCGAGACTGAAATTTCAGTAATGAACCTTTTAGAAATGGTAGTTCACCAGGAAGTTTGTTCTACGTACATGTGCGATATAAAAGAAACACTGATAGCATTGGGATATAAACTTGATTTCACTGCTGTATAAACAGTAGTAAAACAGCTTTTTCTGAAATCAGGACAAGGAGTAGATTACTTTTAAGTAGTATTTGGGATTGATGCTAGGGAAAAGAAACACCCAAATTAAAATTATTGGTACAATATAAAGAAATTCAGATATTATTATCTATCTCAGCCTATTTTCCAGGCAAAGTTAGAAGGTAGGATTATCTGGGTGAGTGAACATTAACTCTTTGTGTATTTGAGGTTCAGTTTTCAAATGGGCAATTTGTGAGTTTACCTCTGTTTCCACTGAAGCCAATGCCTTTGCTTTTATCAAATACAACTGAATTAATGGTAACACTTTTGCAGTGTTGAATTTGCTTGCAAATACCCCTTTTCAGGGGTGTAAATTCAGTTTTTTGAAGGTGTGTAAGAATGTAATTCTCCCTATTCACCTGCATATTTCTGAAGATCTGGACTGGACCTACTTATCTGCACGCGTAAATCATGCATCGCAAATGTTGTGGCAGCTGAAACAAGGGAGAAATGTCTGCCTGTTTTCAAGAACCATCCCAAAGGGAGAAAAGAAGCTGCAATATCTGAAGTAGGCAGGTGTAAGGAAACTGTCTGAATATGATTCCAGCAGCCCACTTCCCAGGATCAATAAAAACTCACTGAAGTCACAGGGAGGTAATATTTGACATTAAAGTAACACAAGAAAAGCAAAGCAGAAAGAAAACTGTGTAGCTTCTTTTGATGTTATCTTTAAGATTTTCAATAAAATCATGCAACAGTCAGCTATTTCCAGAAATGGATCTGCACTGTTTTGGTGAACTTGCAAGGACTTGGGCAACTGCATTAGTAACATATCTGGCCTATGGGCTTTCTCATGAAGTGACTCAGCTCTTGATTAGAGGAAAATAGAGAAGACTATCACCTTTGTCTTGGGAAGACAACTTTGGAAATGCAAACCACTGCAAGGGAAATGCTGTAATTAAGATGGATGTACAGCTGCTCTCTGTTTCTGCAGGCAGAGACAAGAAAGGACCAAAGGATTCCTCCAAACACCCACACTTCACATGAAAGATAAATCAGCAGAGCTTGGGATGTGAGGTTCCTCATGAATACTCTGGATAAAGCTTCTCCCTCACATGAAGTGTTGGCAAGCTTTGTGCATAGCACAGTATTAAGGCATAGCTGCCTCATATAGCAGGGTGGCCTGATAGCCTAAGCGGTCTGTTCCTCTCTGAGGTCTCACAGTCACAGACAGGAAGGGATTACATTTTTAGAAGCTGCTACAAGTCTTCTTAGTGTGTATAAATCCATCTGTGGATACACTGTGATCTCCATACATACTAACAAGAACTCATGTGCGGGAATTTCCGTAGTTAATGTTCCCATCAGCATGTTTTTAGGGAAAGAAAATGAGACTGTTGCAGAATCCCTGAATCCCCCTGCTAATCCAGCTGCTTCAAGCGCATACAAGAGGGTGATTGCGGTTTTGGTGTCTTCTTTCCCCATGATGGGACCCATACCGATCATACAAATGGGGACGTGTCCGGCTCTTGAGGTCACAGGGAAGAGCAGTGCAGTTGGATGGGCTCCCGTCCATCGGGAATGGTGGATGTCCTCACTGCCCAATGTTGCCCTCTTTGCAGTCCCTGTGCTGTACGGGGCTGGCTCACCCACCAGGCTTGCCAGCCCCACGCAGTAGACAGAGCCAGCTTTAACTCACTTTGCTCTTCTAAGCAAAGAAAGTCTCCTTCCAGACCACCCACGACTCCGGGCAGCTCTTCTCACCTCCATACGCAAGAGGGGGATGACAGTGGAAGGATTGATGCATCTGGGAATCAGACAATACAGTACTGAAGAAG
This sequence comes from Aramus guarauna, assembly GCA_013400195.1. NCBI lineage: Eukaryota > Metazoa > Chordata > Aves > Gruiformes > Aramidae > Aramus > Aramus guarauna. The sequence continues at coordinate 98,456 of VXBL01008400.1, read as the reverse complement.
GGTTGTATTTTTTTCTGAGTAGGCAGGAAATTGATGATTTTTTAAATATTTGTTTCATTTGTTGATCTGGATCAGGGAGCAGGGGAAAGTATATTACCAGGCAGATGTTGCATGATTTGCTGACAAAGGAGAATGTTTTCTGATGGAGCTCTAGTTAAAAATTTGGCAGTAAATTGCTTATTCGATGAGAAATGAGATGCTTCAGATAGAAGGCAAAACACCTTGTCATATTTATCTGAAGTGTCAAAATACAGGTCAGTGACTGGGTGGATAAGGCCCTCCTATGTGGCTGATCACAGTTTATTCCAGAGACAAGATTTTCCTTGTCATGGGAGAACTATTTCAAGGGCTGTGCACGACAAAATCTTTAAACTGATGGGACATACATAGGATCTCTTTGGAGCATATGCCTTGCAACGTCTCTGCCGTGGAGTGAATCCCCTGGGGTGAATGTGCAATGTCATGTAAAAACAAGACATCATGTCCACGTGCCATATGGGACTTGTGACCGCACCGTGGCTATATAGTATCGTCACCTGGGTATGGGTTAGTGCCTCCTCTCCCAACCTGGGAGGGCAGATTCCAGCAGTAGAATCAGGTAAAAATAAATAAATAAATAGACAGATAAATAAATAAAATGCATAAGAAAGGTTTTGAAGGGAATCACAGCTCAGTTAAGAATAACTAAGCAAGCTATTGCTCTGTTAAATTATTGTGACAGCCTGAAAGTTGAAACAGCTGAGTTGGGATGATTATACCAGCAAAATATGGCATAACTATTGTTGATATCAATTAGTACGATACATAAAATCCAAATGAATAGGTCCCTTATTTTATTCCATAAGGCTATTACCATTATTTTGGCCATTACTTTCAAAGATTTTGCTGTTTATTCTATCAAAACCCTTGCCACTTAGCAGGTAGTTTGGCACGATTTTAAGAACTTAGAAGTTGTTCCACTCTTAAGGAGATTTTTATACATGTTAGTGAAAGAAGACCTTGAAGAAAGCTGTCATATTAACTACGTGGAGTAGAAGCACAATTGTCAGGGTGCAGTGAAAGCTGGAGGCTCCCAGCTGCTATGGCGGCTTCCCAGCAGGGCAGGGCCTGGCAGCCAGGGCCTGTCCTGCTGCCTCCGCCAGGAATGGGGTAGCTGGGGATACCAGGGCAGCCCCAGGCATCGGGCATCTCCCCAGGAATGGGCTGAGGCTGGGCTGGGACATGGGACCATGGGTGGGCTTGTCTCGGTGGGGTCTGTGGCTGGGCAGGGCAGGGCTGTGGGGAGCTGGAGACCGGCCCTGCTGGGGCAGGGGCTGACGGGCTCTGGGGGGCTGACATGGGGTCCTGAGCCATGGACAGGGTCGGGCAGCCCCCAGGAGTGTGGGCAGGGACAGTCAGGCCTGTCAGTGCCCCCAGGGCCCTGGCAGGGATTTAAAGTAGGCTGTAAGCAACAGCAGTAATAGGAAAATGTAGTCATTCTTGCACCCAGTCACTACCCACATTTGTACTTTATTCTCACATATGTAAACATTTTCCAGAGAAGCAGAAATGTCGTTATATTAAAGGTTATTTTTGTCCAAGCCTGCCACAGAAAGGCTGTTCAACCCATACAACTGGAAGAAGCTGGATGAAACCAGCAATCGGCCTCTCGGATGTCACTTAGCCAAACTATACATCTGCATTTAGTCCTTCTGACTTGTCCTACGAATAACTTTCTCTTCAGACCATTCATCATCCTGGTACTTTTTGCCTGGATGCTTACCCATTGTTGACATTTTTGGCAGTGATATACACAACAGTGACATCTGTGTTCCAGGAATTTGTCTTTTCTAGAGAAGTTCATTAAGTGTGAATGAGATCTCCAGAAATGCCTTGCTGAGTTGCCACTCTTCAGCTATAGCCTGATGGATGTGCCTTGCCCTCTGCTCCTACATGAAGTTCCTTCCCAGTGAGTGATGATATAAGTGAACTGCATTTCTATTTGCAAAACATAACATAATTTACTATATTCACGTATGTTTTCAAAAAAGGAGTGGGGAGTTGCTTCTTGAAGGCTCCTCCATCCATCAGTTAAAGAAATGGTAAGATACAGGGTTGGAAGTTAGAACTCAGCAAATTTAAGAAAGTAACAAGCAACTTACCAAGGCTTGTGGTGAATTCATCACTGGATTTTTTTGGAGGTGAAGATAGTATTTTTATTTTAAAAAATTATACTGTAGCTCAAAGAGAAATTGAAGCTGGGCATGCACAACAGAGGGAAAGACTGGAATGCCTTCCAGAATGAATACAAGGAGATAGAAATGGAGAAATAGAAGTGGAATGGGGTTTGAAAGCACAAAAGTGAAGGTCACTGCTTCAGTACTATTAGCAAGAATTTCTGATGTAAAATGAAGCTCATCAGTTAGAAATGGAGAAAATGTGACTGGATAAAGCCCTGGACAGCCTGGACTGCTCTAATAGCTCAAATAGTACAAAGCAGATCCTAAAGGCTGGACAAAAGATCTCCCAAGGTCCATTCCAGCCTGAATTATTCTCCAATTTGTATGATTCTATGATTCTGTAAAAGAAAAGACCATGATGTATTAGCCAGTTATGTGGTGTAAAATGGGAGTGTGGATTCAGACACCTAAATGTAAGCATCTACAATGTATGTGCCTCAATGTGAGAGGGATTGCTAAGGTCCCAATATAGTCAACAAAGATCAAGTTGTTGCAGAAAATGGAGTCTGCAGAGGCTCATTTAAGGACGAGGTGAATAGCTGCCTAGGTGCTATCGACTATAATACAGACACACACATACAGACACCTAAATTTTGGAGTCCAGTTCTGGAGCTGCATCCCATCAGTCAGAACCATTATATGGCTATGAAAAAGACAAATGCACCCTTGAGTATGTTGCACAAAATGTTTTTTGTAGAGGTAAAATGCTAATGTTATTTTATAAGGTCTTGTGGCCATTTCTGTTTTAACTGCAGTTAGCCGTATTCAAGATGAATAGGAGAAGAGATAAGGGCCACTGAAATGATCAGTGGAATTTCACAAAAATCTTACTGTCCAAAAGGAATTCAGGCTCCATTTGACTTGTTTATTATAGCAAAATGAGGAATGTAGTTTCTGTCCCTGAATACTTCAGGAGTTAAAACCACGACAAACATCAAGGGAACCATGCTGACATAAAATGATTTAACCATCAGATTTGTTTGGGATTAGATAAAACTTAATTACGACTCAATATTTTTGCTTGAGTCAACCCTGCCCTGGCTTGCAAAAATCATTATGAACTCTGCTTATGTAAGCAGAGACTGAGTTAAAATTTTTTAGCACTAATTTAAAAAATACATCCTTACAAAACAAAATCTTGATTGTAATTTGCTAACATTCTTATACTCACAATTTTCTTGGCCTGGCAAAGCAAGAAAATAAGCAGATTTCAAAGGTATCATCCTGAGACAAGCTCCAAAGTGTCTTTAGATAGGTCACTTAATGACTCAATGATACTAAAGTCCTGGTTTTCTGCTGGGATAGAGTTAATTTTCACAAGAAGTTGGGAGAGGACACAGCTAGGATAGCTGACCCAAACTAGCCAAAGGGATATTCCATATTACGATGTCGTGCTCAGTATATAACGGGGGTTGGCCAGGGAGAAGGAATCACTGCTTGGGGAAGGGCTGGGCATTGGATTTTGGGGTGGTGAGCAAATTGCATTGTGTATCACCCACTTTGTATATTCTTTTGTAAGTATTGTTGTTGTTGTTGTCCACTTTGTATATTCTTTTGTAGGTATTGTTATTGTTATTTTCCTCTTCCTTTGCAGTCCTAGTAAACTGTCCTTATCACAGCCTGTGAGCCCATTACCTTTTTAATTCCAATTCTCCTCCCCATCCCACTGGGGCTGGGCAGAGGGTCAGCGGCCATGTGGTGCTTAGCTGCTGGCTGGGGCTAAACCATGACAATTAATTACATACATATCATAACATGTTTGGATATACTCTTCTATCCATCAAACATTATTTCCGTATTTTCAGCATAGCTAGGGAATAGTGACCTTACTGGTGTCTTATAAAAAATCCTTTGTGTTATTATTTCCAACCTCATAAATATCTTAATAGGAACTTACCATCAACCATACTTGTCAGCTTCTAAACTCATTCCAGTACAATGAATTAATGCATTTCAGGGATCTTTTTTTTTACCTTTTATATGAATAACAAGAAAAAAATGCCATCTTCTCTGTCAAAAAAATAAAATAAAAAGTGGTAGCTGTAGAGTTCCCCAATCTAGGCACTTTCATATTTTTTTACAATTAATAACCACAGCTTCCTGGTTATTCCTACGTTGGTTTTGCTCTGCACTGGAATGTTCTTTTTGGCTGTTCTTCTCCTTCATCATGGATAATTAACCAAAATTCTTCCCATTTGTTGTTCTGGTCATTGCCTTGCTCTTAGCCATTGGTAAATACTGTTACTCAATTATAAACTATGTCCATATCTACAAACATTTGAGGTCCAAGTTAAGCTTTGCTAATCATGTGTTGGACTTACGATGTTTACATCTTCATGATACGTTAGAGGTGGCACTGCACTTGTACACATTTTATGTAGGTTCTGTTTTTAGCAAGACCACTAAATAGACAGTTGTCAGTTACGTAAAAATACCTGTATTTGAGCCAAACATTGGTAAAGACATCGTGAATGACGCATATAGGCCTTTTTAGTTCAAACAAAAACAATCATTGTTGGGATGGGGTGTAACAGTTCACAAAACCCCAAATGTTCTTCAAAATGTTTTTGTTATAATGGTATGCATTTAATTATCACTCTCTTTTTATGGTGATATAAATATATATATGTAATTGCCTAATTGTTATCCTTATTAACTCATTAACCTGATTTTATATTTCATTAAGCTGATGGACTATTTAAGACATAATTAAACTATGAAATCTTAATTTGTCATCAACACAAATTGCACCCCTGCTTTTGTGCACTCTTTCATTTCGATGGTCTAAACCATTTATCTCCTTTGATGGTTGGACTTGATGATCTTAGAGATCTTTTCCAACCTTAATGATTCCGTGATTCTGTGATTCTAATGTTGAATTTTAATTGCAGGTTTAGTTCTGTATGAAATTGCACAAACCAATGCTATGTTGTTCTCATTGACCAAACACATATTTTAAGGTTTCCTATACAAAATTCTGGAATACTTTAATAAGAGAGAGATAGCTTTCCCCACTTTCAGCTGTGGGAATATAGCAAAGTTAGTTAAATCCGACCTGTGAAGAATGCAATGTAAGTTTTTGTGGCTTGGCCCCAAGCTTTTGGGAGTCTGAACTGCAAGTAGAGCTTGACCTCTAAGGAAGCTCTCACACGAAACTCTCTTTCCTAATTCAGAAACCTGCAGTTTCCAAATGTATGGTCATAAATTGGACATGACTAAATTTGAATTGGAAATTTTCTTAATGACAGAGCTGTGGGGTCCTAGAACAGTTCTCCAGAAGAAATGGTGAGGAGAGACAAGGTTGTTTGCTTAGAAATAGTTTTAAATGAAGATACTTGGTCCAATTGTCCACAAAACCAAGATAGACTCACCACCTCAACATATCTCACCTGATTCTACGTTCTCTGTTCCTAATTCAGTGAAAACCCTTTGGTTCAGTTCTGTAAAAATCAGACTCACACACAGTGGCGCCTCTGGACTTATAGGTTATGAATTGTGCTAAATAGCAACATCTTTTTTCACTGTCATGTTACTTCTAAACTACTTTGGTTTACTTTCTAGTACAGACAGATGTGTCTATGAAGTCAGCCATTTACAAGGAGTGGAAAAATCCACAGTAAAAAAGAATTGCTAAAGGTGGTCTAACAGTCTTTATGTTCATACTATGCAAGTAAGTCAAGAAAATGAGAAAATTGCATGAATATTAAAAAGTTTGTCTAGTAGCTAGATTTTATTAGATTGTGGAAGAGACTAAAGATGTCAATTATACCTAGGCTTAACACTAATTCTTGTGGCAGCCCACTAATTGCCTTCTCACAATTTGATGAATGTCCGATTATCATTCCCCTTTGTTTATAGGCATCCACATGAAGGAGGATGTTTCAAGAGGAGAAATGCTTTATTCCATTCCTGGCCCTAGGAGAAACTACACCAGTGACAGCTGCTCTCAAAGAAGAAAATTGTTTGTGCCAATTATAGCCAGTCAGGAAGGAAGCCAGCTAAAACCTCTTATAAACACCAGTGAGGCTAAGTATAACTGGTTTATTCTGCTTACTATAGTGAGGTCAGCTTTTCCTGTCCCGTTTTTGAAGAACTTCATGTCTATCAGGCAGAATGGCAAGATTTCATCAAACTGTACTGCAAAATGCTGTCTGAGCATTTAACACATACTAAAAGTCTTCATCTGTTGTATTTTGTTCTAGTCAGTGAACAAAATTGGCCCTGTAAAAAGGTCCACAAGGATTAGCAAACACTTCAAATCCTCCTTTGTTCTGATGTTGAGAGCCCACGTGGCTTCTGCTTCAAATAGTTTTCCATCAGCATTTTGAAGTGTTTTTCATTTGGGTCTTTATCATGCAATGGAAAGCTGCTTAGTTATAAATAGCAAACAATGATGGAATATCTAAATAGATGGGTAGAATGGTGGGAGAAAGTCTGCCTCTGTTCCAGAATTCCCAGAGCAGATCCCTGTTCTGCAGAGGTGGCATTGTGCACCAGCTCCGCTACAGGCTGGAGTTTTGATCCAGTATGAATAAAGTCTGAGTGAATAATTGAGTTTTGTTTCAGAACCCAAATCAAGAGAGCTAACTGATTTAGATAATGCTGAAAAGAAAACAGTTTTTGTTGTTAAACAGAATGAAAAAAAAAAGAAAATAAAAAGAAAAAAGGGAAAAAGAAAGCTTTGCTTGGTACAGACAAAATGGTTTCCTTTTGTTTTTAATAAAGGCAGAGCAATTCAAAGCCTCATCTACAAAAGCAGCACAGAGGTAGCTATCACCATCCTCCCTGATCAATGGTGAGGGCACTCACCCAGACTGTGGGATGTCTAAATAGAAATACTTTTGCTGTCTGATAGGCTTAAATCTAAGCACCCCATCTCCAAGAACAGTGCCTTAAACATTGCATGACAGACACACTGAGGCAGGTGCTGTTTGCATAAGCTTTCTTACAAACTGGGCTTGAAACCCTATTTACTTCTTTGGCAGTTTGCACAGCAGGTTATAGGTTCATTAAATAATGTAGAGTGTTTTTTGGGGGTTTTGGTTGTTTTTTTTTTTTTTTCCTTCCAACCTGGTAAATAAAGTATTTGAGCCAAAATTGAGCAATTTTCACAGGAGCAAGTAGGAAATAGCTCAACCTGGAATACAAGACAGCAGGGCATTCACTTAGCAAGATCCAAGGACTCTGGCCTTTTTGGGCAAAGGAGAAATCCAAACTCGGTTTTACATACTAAATGAATTCTTTAACTATCGAGTAAATGGGAGAGGAAGAGGTTTAAATCCCAGTGGACAGGAACGTTCTACTTATCCACGGTTTGGATCTATCCCAAATTTAAACATATTTTCAGGTTGCATATGTTTTTGTATTAATGTTTCTTATGATGCCTGATACTTATTTATGGGGACTAACAAAGTTATTCTTTTTTTCTCATAAAGGTGTTTTCATTAATTTGTTTGTTCATTGAACTGCACGATTCTATTCCTGCACTTACTTTTACAACTGTTTTTCTCCATTCTAAACACAATAAGACACAGATGTGATTTTACAATCAAAGGCCCAAACACAGCATTACAATATAAGATAATCAACAGCATCAAACACAAGGCTGTGATTTAGAAGATGAAATATGAGGAGTGCTGTCCTGAATAATGACAGCTGAGATAAGGTAATGCAAGTGGCTTGGAGATTATTAGACTCAGAGAAAGAAAGTCAAGCTCAGACTCAGAGAAATAAAGTCAAGCCTTGGTAAGAGTGAGTATGAGGCATTTGTTTTGTTAATGAATTTAGGATAATATAGCGTGATTTGGATAAGTCTTTCCTTCTAAAGATGCTCCTCTGTTTTTCTTACTTCAGGATTTGGACCATAAGGCAAACTTTTTCTTCTCTAGAAAGCAATTCCCACCCACTTTTCATGCAGCATGGTTAAAAGCCAACTGTTTCCTTGAATTATAGAGCTCACTCCCTTTCCCAGCAAGACCATAGCTCTTGGGGTCAAAAAAAAGATTTTGCTCTGTTATTTTTACAAGTATTTTGTGCCATCAGGCTCTCAACTTTGCCTTTACATGTCACTGTAATAAAAGTAACTGTTTATAACATATAATTTGCTGAAGTCACCTGGGAAATTGTTTACAGGGGCAATGCTTGTCAGCATTTCAAGGATACTTCATTATGTTCCTTCTCTTTGTCATTCCACTCAGAGCCTGCTCTCACCTTTCAGAGGAAGGTTGGCACAGGAAAAGAGTCAGATCCTTGGAAGTGTCTGAGATACGATAGAGACACTATGAACAACTGGAAAAGAAACTTCCAGAAAACAAAGCATACTCCTTCCCAGTCAATGTAACTGTAGTTGAATATGTATTTTTAGGAAGTGATTTTTGAAAATACTTTCAACAATACAGATAGAAAAACAGATTGCAAATATTTAGCAATTTTTCTATAAATATTTTTTTTGCGTACCCAAATCCTGGATGAACCACTGGATGTGTTGTTCCATTCTTAATTGTCATCTAACTTTGACTAGGATACAGAAGATGTTAGACTAAAAGCTATGAAGTCATTTGCTGAATCACGGCAAAGAGGGAAACAGTAAAATTTCCTATTCCCATGTTTTAAGCCATTGTTCTCTTTTTGTTGTTGTTGTTGTTGGGTTTGGTTTTTTTCTTGTGTCTTCTAAAAGATGCCAGAAGCTTACCACCAGATGAAATGGGCTGTTTATTGGGAGAATTGTGATCATGCCAGCAACAAGGTTGTTTCATTCTATTCAAATGCTCTTCAGAAAGTCAAAACGGTAATGCACAAAGCCAAGGCAGGCAGAATGAGTAAAGTTTGGAAACATCAGGCTATCTGTGAATGGAGCATTTGCATGCATAGTAAGTACCCACAGGTAGAGAACTCAAACCCCTCTGCTGATCAGGGAATCTTCACCTCAAACAACTGAAGCTTGCAGCGTTGTTGCATTCCCTTTCTGCCCTCCCTAGGCAAAATACATCCTGTTTCTTTACTGCATATCTATCTACAAAATGATGTGAAGCACAAAACACACATAGCTGTACTGGGAGCTTACTCCTCAGCATGCTGAAATCAATGAACATCTTTTGTGAGTAAGTACATTTCTTCTTTGGCCATTAAAAAGACAACTCTGAGTAAAATAAAAGAACATGAAAGCTGAGATGCTGCACTACTGAGTTATAAAATTTCCTTTCATTTTATAATCCTTTAGATACAGATTTTTAGCAACAGCTGGTTTCATCAGCTCCTTTAGCCTACTATAAAGAATTGACCAGTTATCCACAGGTGCCCACACAGAGAACTGGTGTGAGATTGGTTATCTAAACATAGACACCAGATGTCATTTTAGGGTACCATGCTTGTCCTCCGGCTGTGGCTCCAGAAAAGTGCAGATGCCCCGTAAATCCTGTGACATGTCTGCTACCTGTGTACAGATGTGTCAGGTGCTGTAGGGTGTATTAGAATATCACTGGACATCTGTGTTTAAGCAACTGAATCCATCTTCATGCCTAGCTGTTCTTTTAAAAATTTGCACTTTATTTTTTTTAATTTAACCATCCAGTAAAAGTTGCACTTTTATTGATTCAGCAAACAATGTGCATTTACTGTATGGAGAATCCAAAAACAACAAACCCAATTTGGTTGCTCACATTTCCTCAAGAAAAAAAATCTGTAGCTTCCAGTGGTTGGTTGCAGTTATTTCTCCCCACAGCCTACAAGAAGCCAGATTTCCCCTAGGACAGGAGCTGGTAGCCTTCTCATCATTTGAATGAACAAGTGACTTTGAAGAAGCTTGGTCTGAAGCTTGCACTCAAAAGACCAAAGTTTTCCATGGTCTCAGCACAAAGTTCATGTGGTATTTGGTTCCCAGGATCAAGGTAGCACCTGGGAATCTGTGGAAATGCTGGGACATCACTGTCAGGGCCAAGCAGCATGAGGTAAGGGCAAGTTCAGGGTCTCAATGACTTGGCAAATCTGCTGTAAGGGGAGGGTAACTACTCCTTTTTTCCCCCCCATTGATGTTTTCTGTAGTGTGCTGAAATTCATACTGCAAAAGCTTAAGAAAAATTCTCTTCTCTTTCTCACTTTATTTTTGTTGTCTGAACCAAGAGCTCTGCTGAACTGTCTACTGAATTCTTGAATGCTTCAGCATGCAAGTTGTGCCCATTACCCTATATTCTTTTAATTTCTAAATGAAGATTCAACTGCAGTTAGAAAAAGTTGGTTGGTGGTTTTTTTTTTTTCCTCCCATGCGCATACCCATTATCTAGTCAGGGAACAATCTTGCATTTGTGTCAAAATTAATTTTTTTTAGATACTTTAAATTGTCCTCTCTTGCTGCAATTACAGCATTGCATAATGAACCCTTCATGTTTCAATATCCAGAGGGAGGTGCTTGAATAAATATTTTTAATTGCCCTTTTTGTGTTTCACAGAGGTGAGATTCCCAGTATGAAAAATGTCCAGAATGTCTTATTATACTCAAATCTTTCTCTCATATTAATTTTTCTGGTACCATCCCTGATGGGACATTACTATTTCCCAGGTGAACACAGAACTTCTGTATATGCAGCCAATATTAGAAGCACCATATAGGGATTTCAGGGGCAGTGGACCTATTATTTGATGTCAGTAAAATATCAAACTGTTTTCAGCTATAATATCCTCTGACTCAGTAACATTCTGTTTATCTGCTTCAAGAGGCCACTTGGTAAATGTTCATCTTTTTGAAGCATGAGCCAATTTTTTGTACAATTATCATTTTCAATTGCTTGCTTTCCACAAAAATTTATCTTTTGGCAGGTTGAGTCAGATTCGCCAAGTCAGTTTTTCATGCTACTGCACATTAATAGTTTATCTGTGTGCAAAACTGATCAGCAGCTTTCACGTGGTTTACATTTAAAACTGAAGGCTGGCACATAAGCTTTTCAAGTTGAATTTCCACTGGTTCCCAAGGATCTTCCTTGCCTTCCCTATGTTTGTGGCTTTTAACGAGGTACATTCTCTGCCAGTTGAGAACTGTACCTGGTTCCTTCTTTTTATCCAATGTCTTGCTAATTAAGCATGGTTATACCTCTTTCCTTTCCCTTTATGTTTTCAGGCAATTTTCTTTTCTCCTTGCTGGTTTCTAATAGATACAGTAAGAACACAAATGTCCTTGTCACTTCCCTTTTCATATATTTTAAAGAAAAAAAAAATTATAGGTTGAAATAAAAATCTTATATTTTGAGGGCAAGAAACTTGTAAATGAAGAATATACATATAGAAATTCTCTTGGCTAACTAAGAAAGTAAAATAAAAAACAGCAGTGGAAAAAAACTGGAGAAAAACTGAGCAGTAGACTCACAATGGGACTGAAAGACGGTCTGCGTCCTGCCTCTTCCTTATTTTTCTTTTCTTTTGTCCCAACTTTTTGATTTTTAATTCATGTACTGTGAAACAAGCTGCATTGTGACCCCTTGTAAACTGGAAGATCAAAACTGAAGGACGTTGCCACAGGTCTTAGCGCTGAAGAAGACCAGGGAACCCCCTCAGCGTCAATGAGGGAAAAAGGCCACCCAAGAAACGCACATGGAGGAGGTCAGCAAATCAATTCCCGCTCATGTTAGAATTAAGGGGAATTTTTCTGTTGAGTTTAAAGGGAGCAGAAGCAGGTCAAAAGGCAACCAGGATGTGTTTCGTGTAAGAGTCCCAGCAGTTATCTGCTGCTTGTACACATGTTCATAGCTCAAAGGGAAGGATTGTGTGTGTGCAGGGAACGGTGGGACACTGCCCCAAAGAAGTGATAACTCTCAGAAGAATCATTTCTTTTATGTGTCATCACAGTGGAAATGTCAAGTCACATAATCATCCTAAAGCTCAAACATTTAAGATAGGAGAGACTGATGGCAAGAAAAAAAAAATTGCCTCCATCTACTGAATCATGTCCTATTTATGCACTTCTGCAGTGTTCTGTAAAGGGTAACTTGTAATGCTTTTTCTGGATATCCAAATGTTATTGCCTCAGGAGCAGTTATTTTCCTCTAGGGAGAGAAAGGGCAGAAGGGGCAAGCTGTTTAATGCTGAAGTAACCTGCATGGATTTATTTTCTTGTTCTGTTTATAATCTGGTTTCTTGCTCACTGGTTGTGTTATGGTAAGAAAAAAACAACATTGGATTGACATTGCCTCCAATATTTATGTTTCTTCTGTTTAAAAATAATACTTTATCATTCTTAAGTCATATGGGTATGTATATCTTGTATCTTTGTAGCAAACTATTATTTTTATGCAAAGTACAAAATACTTACTATATAGTTCCAGAAACAAAATGCCAAAAGACTCAATAATTTGAATAAAATTTTTCACTTTACAGTGCAGAGCTCACTAAAACAAGTTGTACTGAGAAATCTGCCTGTCTGCCATTCAGAGAGGTCTTCTGACTATTTTGATCAAGGTTCCCTGCAGTCTAGGATGCCATTTCTCTGCCCTAAGGTAGGCATCAAGGAATCCAGTCTCCCTTTAGGGTTGATGTAGAGAACTGAAAATACAAAGGCAGAAGCAACATAGAGAAAGCCCTGAGGGAGGTTCCTCAGCTCCTAGGGGTGGCAGCCAAGACACACCAGCAGAGTTGCCTTCTGGAGTGCTTACTTCTCTCTCCACTATGTCAAATTTTGACACCAGGCTTTTAGATGATCTCAGGTAGGTGGATCCCACCTGTAGCATTGGGGAAAGAGGTGGTTCTCCTCTGGCAGAGTTGTCAATTATTACTCACTCTGTCCACAAATGGAGGCAGAGATGGTGCTGTGTCATGCTCATTGACACATACAAATGTTTTCATTGCTCTTCCTATTTCTCAGCTAGTCATGCATCAAACTAGTGATGGGGCATGTAAAGGTGGTGTAAGATTATCATTATGTGAAAAATCATAATGCAACAGAGTGTAGAAAAGAGACACTGGCAGACGGCAACTTGACTGCTGGAGAAACAGCACAATGAGGAGGCAGAAGGAGGAAAGATAACCAGCACCAGCTTGGGACCATCTGGCCAGCATATAAATCCATCATCTGGAGGGCAGGGGGATGAAAAAAATAGATCCAATCAAACAGCTGGAAAATCTGCAAGCCAGCCAACACTCAGCAGCACAAAAACTGGCTGAAAGCCTGCGAGACTGCAGATGGTTTTGCAGGGACCTTCACCCCTTATCTGGGGCTCTCTCTCACCGAATCCAGTGACAGCTGTTGGAGAGGAAGAGTGAAGGACAACACTTCTGCTGCTGCTTGCAGGCACCCACAGGGAATACCTGGTTGTCACCAGAGCGAGAGGCACTCTTAACTTTGGTCACTGATTCAGAGCTAAACTCCAGCTATGTAAAAATCCACTTTGGATACACAGATGAACGCTCTCTGATACGTCCCTAGACCTAGCATTTACCAGCTCAGGGACCACAATGGAACTGCAGAGAGATTTTGTTTGGTTTATAGACAAAAACATAGAAGAGTTTGGATGAGACATTATTACTTCTTTCCCCTGTAGCCTTCCTCTTCCCTCACATGCTTTCTCTGCTCCTTGAAAAGGTGTTTTTTAGAGACACAGGTCCACAGAGCTGGCTAGGATCCTTGGTGGTCCTCTCATCCCTATTTTGCTCTGTGTCTCATCATCTCACCTGCACCAACTCCAGGGTTTGGACATCCACATTAACAAGGACTCAGAGAACTTGCTTATCTTAACGGAAAGTCACTTGCAGGGTGAGAATGCCATGAAAAAGTTGATGAATCTTTAGGCTTTTTCCCCCCCTGTCATTATTACCAGCAAAAGGAAAAGGCTGTGGCTGCCCCATCCCAGCTAGAAGGAGGCAGTCAGCAAAGACAGTGGTGGACAGTGAACTGAGATGGGCTTTGTGTTGGTAGTGCTGCTTCATATCTATATGTCCACAGTAACAATTTCATTGAACCTAGACCAAATGAGCAATATGACACTTTACATTGCCCTTTGCAACTGCCACTAGATGGAGAGCTTTAGATACACTCTGTATACATACATCTATATGCAAAGATTCAAAGACTGTAAGGTTGGAAGGTAGTTGTATTTTCCTTAAGTCTCAGCTCCAGCAAACAAAGAGCAGGATATTTTACTTAAAGATTTCCCTGTCAAGGTCACAATTCCTTGCTGTGCCCTGTGGCCTTCCAGTACCTGATGGGGCCTACAGGAAAGCTGGAGAGGGACTGTTGAGAAGGGCATGGAGTGACAGGACAAGGGGTAATGGCCTTAAGCTGAAGGAGGGTAGAATTAGATTAGATATTAGGAAGAAATTCTTTACTGTGAGGGTGATGAGGCACTGGAACAGGTTGCCCAGAGAAGTTGTGGATGCCCCATTCCTGGAAGTGTTCAAGGCCAGGTTGGACGGGGCTTTGGGCAGCCTGTTCTAGTGGAGGGTGTCCCTGCCCATGGCAGGGGGTTGGAACTAGGTGGTCTTTGAGGTCCCTTCCAACCCAAACCATTCTGTGATTCTATGATTCTGTGAAACACAGCTTCTCAGAAGACAAACATCCTTTATTTCAGGACTTCAAGCAAGAATCTTCCACATCCATACTGAAGTTGTTCAAATAGTTGTTTGAAATATGCACTTAATTTCTCATCTGGTTCTTGTCTGCTTGGAATTCTAGCCATTACATTTATATTTTTATTTGGTTTAAATATTTTGTCTATGGTTTATAACTGAGCTTTTATCTGCATTTTTTCATTTCTGACCCATATTACCCTGACCTGGTGTGCGTAGGAGTTGTCTGGTGTTATTGGAGAAGCTAAGTGCTGTGTATGAGTTTCAAGACTTTGAATCTTTAAATTGCATTTCTGTTTTAAAAGCACTAATTCCACACTTAACACAGTTCTGGATGGGAAAAAAAAGGCTTTGCTAAAGTCTGCTGCCATTAATTTAACAATTTCCAAGGAGAGTTCAGTGCTGTCTGGTTTAATTTAAGCAGGGTTACCTTGAAATGCAGTGTTCATGACTACAAATTTCTACTTCAAAAAGAGGCAGAAAATCAGTCATGAAATTGTTCCATCAAATTCCAACCAATGTTAAGACCCCTGCTTCTGTCTCGGTCATTGCTAGTTCTGTGAATTATTTGCATTTAGGAAACTGAATCCATATATTTGCCTCACCTCACTAAGTCTTTTCTTTGCAAGGCTTTCACTAGAGGCAGAAAAATATGAAGAATATAGTAGAGAAAGCTTCTCACAACTAAACAGCTTTCTTGCCATGTTTGTTCTAAGTTCAGTCCCATTTCCCTGTCATGTTATGTGTAGTTGTGAATTCCCCAGAAGTCATCTGGAATGACTTCAATCAATCTGGAGAATGCAAATAAAACCCGAGGTTTTCTGCTAATGACATTGCTGAAGGTGCTTTCCTACTCATGAACGTACAGCAGCAGGGCACTCCTTTCCCCCACAGAGTGGGGTCTGCAACTCTTGCCTGCTTGCCCTTGCTCTCTCCTTTCCATCACCCTCAGGTCTTGCCCAGACACAAGTGGGGTAAGGTACCACCCCAAGGATCCCCATTAGCCTGGCCTGGTGCTGCTTGCAGGGGACATTGAATGGCTGGAAAATCCTCTGCAGAACAGAGGGGATGGGCACATTACATCTCAAGGCTTTCCTGAGTCAGGCACCTCCAGGCCAAGCATGGACTGGGCACACGCTTACCCCAAGCTCACAATGTTGCAGTTCTTCTCCCAGCTGCCCCAGCACCTCTTGCTGAGATGTCACCTCTTTATATATGCCCTCTCTATACAAGACCTCCCCAAGTCACAGGACCTCATCATCTGCGTCCTCCCAGCCCGCATCAAGCAGTCCGTCTGTGATGCCAGGAAAGCCAGATTTCCCAGTGAGGATATAACCAGGCCTGTGGGGCTAGCTTCCCTCCCTTTTTCACTCATGTATCCAAGTGGAACACCCTCAGACAGTGGCCACCAGCTCCTCAGATCCCTTCTGGGCATGACAGATGCTGTTAGAGACACTCTGCTTGGTGCCTTCCTCCCATTACCTTTCCATCCATGTCTGAGACCTTAACCTTTACACCCCTTCCTTTCTTTGCTCCCCAACATTATTTCTCCTCATGTCTTGTTTTCCCTTAACCTCCTTGTCTCCCAAGAGGCCTTTCTCCTGACACCAAAAGAGAGAACGACAGCAAGTCTGCCTGTGATTTCCCATAGCGTGATGGAGGCTTACCCTTCTGGACAGCTCTGCCACAGGGAAGATATTGCCAGGTTGTGCTTGACTCCTACACACTGAAGCTGCCTCACACCCAACAGACTTTGAATGTACTCAGTGCTCTGCACTTTATGAGGTTAGGTCTGCCACCTGTGAGAAGTGATTGCAGTGATGGCTTGATGAGAGCTCGAGTTGCCTCTAGCTGCTTAAGAGAAGGAAAGATCCAGAAGTCATGGTGTGTGTGTGTGTGTGTGTGTTGTGTGTGTGTGTGTGTGTGAGGAAGACAGGAAGGAGAAAAACCTGAAGAAGAAGGCATGTTTTGCCAAACAAAACTTCCTTCTGCTGGATAACTTTTTGTATCCTTAAATTTACTACACACAAAAAAATCCCCAAACCCCAAAAGGAACCCCAACACTGAAGCATCTGCTCTTGTTCATGCACTTATCAAATGCATAAAGGAAAATTAGACAGGAATCTGATCTTTCTGAAGTCTGCATTTTCATAAATATTTCCTTTTAGGAATTTGTGAAATTGAATTTGGGTTGATAACCCTGCTTTGTTCGCCCAGCCTTACTTCCTCAGAGACTGGTGAGAAAAATGAAAAGATTTTAACAAAATGTAATCATGGCAATTCAGTACAATGGAATGGAGACAAAGATAAGATGAGAAATAAGGTACTGTTCTCTCTGCTTTCCTTGTTCCCTCGTTTAAGTGATAATTTTCATACCTTACCTTTGAAAGATATAATTACAGTAATTGGAATCTGACTATTTCTGAGAGTTATGTTATGCAGTCCTTTTTCCCCTTGACATTTGTGTCTTTTTAACTAATATAAGATCTTTAATCTGCTAAATAAATACGTGGGACCTGTTTCTCTGCTGTGTGCATGCACTTTATGTGTCTCGGGCAGCTAAAAGCTACATTAACGCCAGCATAAGCAACTGTGGGAGTCCTTGCCCTGGAAAAAAAGGTGATTGAAAACCATTGTTGAATTTCTGGGACGACAATGAGGTGCAAGGACTACTGTGGGGTATGTCTTACCTGGCTTTCATCATGTAAACAGTAGGCTGGTTAGCTGTTCCTAAGAACAGAACAGGGAAGAAGGTGAGTCCAGGAGGATAGGTGCTCAAGAGAGAGGGAAAAAATGTCTCTGTTTCTTGCAGATGAGGGAGGGGGTGAAATGCAAGTTGAAAATGTGACCCTTGGAGAAATGAGATGGAGAATCTGCCTGAGATGGTGTGTAAGCCTGCAGCATGGCTCTGGGAGGGTGAACAGTCCCCAGAGACTTCCCTGGCAATGTGAGAGACTCTGCTGCCCTCCAAGTCCTCCAGTCCCTGGAAGAGGTGGGAGTAAGTTGCCTAAACCTGCACATCTAGTTCTGGTTTAGATGTTTTATTAGTGTCAGGAGAGAAGTCCAGCTTAATTGCTTCCGCAAGTGTATGTATGACCAGGAATTTTCCTCTGCTCTGCCATTGAGCTGAGGTAAATGGAAGCAGAAATACTGTGGAGACCAGACCACTGCCCAGCCAGCCCTACAATTTAGGAAGGGCAAAGGTCCATGTTATGTTCGTTACTGTGCTCAGCTGCCTCCTGGCCACTTCCTAAAGCATAGCCAGGATACCCACTGTCTTCCAGTAACACTGACCTGGGCAAGAGCCAGGTTACATGTCCAGTGGGCAGTACAAAGAAGCCAGTGCTGCGAGCATCAGTGAGCTATAAATAGACTCCCACAGAGTAACACACATGCTACCAAAACCTTTAAATATGAAGATCCTGCATCTTGTGTTAAGGCATGCATATGAAGGCAGGGAGGTTTTGAGCAGCTGCAGGAAGCTGCGGGATTTGGGCATATTTTAGAAGTTTCCACCCTAGAATAAGGCTTCTCAAACTTTGTTAGCTTGATACCACCAAAAGCAGCAGCAGCTACATCAGTGAATGCTGTTGCTGTTGAGGAGAGGGCGGGACCCACACTAGTACCCATCCTAGAAGGTCCCTTCCAGCCTAAATCTTCCTAAAATTCAGTGTTGACTATGAATGGGCCATTGCTCACAGCAGGGCTGCAGGATCGTTGAGAAATTTGTTTTGTCATTTCTCATTTCTGATTGTTGAGCCTGAGGAGTTGCTAGGATGGCTGGGGACTGGGGCACACCATGTACAAAGAGAGTCTGAGGGAGCTTGGCATATTTGGCCTGAGAAGAGATGACTGGAGCAAGTCCAGAGGAGGGCCACGAAGATGATCAGAGGGCTGGAGCAACTCTCCTACAAGGACAGGCTGATACAGTTGGGATTGTTCAGCCTCAAGAAGAGAAGGCTCTGGGGAGACCTAATTGTGGCCTTCCAGTACCTGAAGGGGCCCTACAGGATAGATGGAGAGGGACTGTTTATCAGGGAGTGTGGTGATAGGACAAAAGGTAACGGGTTTAAGCTAAAAGAGGGTAGATTTAGATCAGATGTTAGAAAGAAAGTCTTTACTGTGAGGGTGGTGAGACACTGGCACAGGTTGCCCAGAGAAGCTGTGGATGCCTCTTCCCTGGAAGTGTTCAAGGCCAGGTTGGATGAGGCTTTGGGCAACCTGGTCTAGTGGAGGGTGTCCCTGCCCATGGCAGGGGGGTTGGAACTAGATGATCTTTAAGGTCCCTTCCAACCCAAACCATGCTGTGATTCTGTGATTCTATGATTTTGAGGGAAGCTAACACCAACCTATGTTGGTCAGAGATGCACAGCAAGAAGGCAAGGAACAACAGACCCAAGCTGCAGAAAGGGAAATGCCAGCTCAATATAAGGGAAAAAGATTTCCCAAGGTTTCTTAAGAGGTAGAAGAGATTGTCCAGTGAAGCTGTGCAATCTCCATCCTTGGAGATACCCAAAACTCAGGATAGCCTGACCTAACTTCAGCACTAGTCCTGCTTTGTACAGGGAATTAGATGATCACGGGTTATACTAGATAGCATCCAGAAGTCCTTTTCCACCTGAATCAGCTTTTTGTGATTTCCACTTGCATCAGAAGAGCTCTACTTAGGCATGGACTGAGTTGCTTGACTCTTTGGCAGCACACTATGTTCAACTAGCACGCGCAGTTCTAGTAGTAGATGTAGTGTAATACATTTTGGTAACCTTCATCATTACAGAAATAAATTAGGAGGTTTTTTTCTGTTTTTCCTGAATAATATTCCTAGTTGACAACCACACAGTACAATTATATCCATTGATTAGGGCTAAAACCAGGCTCCTTGAGAGTGATTATCATCTCATGCTAATGAGCTTTAAAGAATCTTTTGTTCAGCACTGCCTCAAATTTATGGTTAAGGGAACAAAGCAGGATGCATAAGGTTCTGCATGTGTTCACACTCTGGAAAGACTTAATACTGAGCAGGTTTGGTACCTTGATGTGGTCAAATGCTTTTGTTTGTAATACCTGGCTGGATCGGGAAGGGCATGCTATAGCAGATATCCATAGTTCGACTGTTCCTCAGCCCACTAGAGGTGTCTTTTGTTCCTGAGCTCCTCTTAAGATAAAGCCAGCGCAAAATGTCATGATGCTCAGGATTCTTAATCCAGCTCTCAGCCTGCATTACATTTTCTGTTATGGATATAGCTTTTGTGTTTGCCCCCATTTCTTTGTGCAGTACCTGGAAGATGGAGTCAAGGCTTTGGAAAAATACTTCTGGGACCAGAGGAGAATGGACTTGACACTTTTAATGTATTTTCTGCTCATGCCATTATGCTGTGTGAATAACACCATTTTACTTAATTTTTTTCACTTAAGTCTTTTTAATGCTTGCCAAATTGCTGTGTACCTTTCAGTACAGAAATGTAAGATAAATGCACAGTAATATAATTCAGCTTCACTGACTTTCTATCCAGTTAGAAGAAAGGAAAAAAGGTATATCTTGACATCTTCTTCCATTTTAGCAAGTACATTTCAGTAATTTCTCAATCTGGTCTGTTTTGTTCCATCCCTTTGAAAATGATGATGGATAGAAAATAATCCTGTGAAAATGAGCAGCAGTAAAACAGTGACTCCAGATGTCCCTTTGGAAAAGAGCATGCGGACTTGTAGGTCAGTTTTGCCTCCACATATAGTTTCTGTTGGCATTTTCTAGTTTCTTTTAAAAGGAGCTCCCTTTCCAGTATTGTGAATCTGAGCTATCTAGGGTGATTATCTTTTTGGGAAGGTGCTT
Source organism: Aramus guarauna (assembly GCA_013400195.1). Classification (NCBI taxonomy): domain Eukaryota; kingdom Metazoa; phylum Chordata; class Aves; order Gruiformes; family Aramidae; genus Aramus; species Aramus guarauna. The sequence continues at coordinate 77,861 of VXBL01008400.1, read as the reverse complement.
CATATGCTAAGAAGGCTTCCAGAGGCATCACATGCATGATGACTCAACAAATACGTTAGTCAGAGTGGGTACTTTTTTTAGTGATTCCTACTTTTTAAGCTAATTTGGACTAGTATGACTGAAGCACAAGAAGGTGGAGTGACTTCCTTACCGTCACACTCTGAGTCAGTGGCTCAATACCTCCAGGCTTTCCATATTTTTATTCCAACCACTGAGAAGACCACATGGCTTCCTCTTGGCACACTTTGGGGATTCACAGCTGAGAGGTGCAAGCTGTAAAGGCTTTTGCTGCTGATGCGTGAGCTGGTGATTTTATAGCAGAACTTCTTAATGTAGGAGGACAGGATCCAGCCAGCAGCAATCTGTTGACTTCTTGTCCATTCAATCTACCTTGTGTTTGTGGAGCTCCTCTCAGACATTTTCCTACAGCACTATCACTCACCACATAGTCTCTGCTTACCATGGGAGACAGAAAAATCACCGTGGTTTCTGTTCCCAGGACTCTATGTCAACCTTTCGTAGTTTTGGCTGGTGAGGTTCATATATTCTTATTTTTGCTCATCGCTTCAATTTTTGAATGAACCGTCCCTCTTTCCTCTCCTCCGCCCCAAAAACCCAAAGCAAAAAATCAGCTGAAATGGCCAATTTTTGCCTGCTTTCAGATGGAAACCATACAAAACCACTGAGTTTGGCCTGGTGTCTGCCGGAAACTATAAATAGGACTGTTCGACTGAAACTCAGTCCCGGTTTACTCAAGCCACAACCCAAAGTTGTGAGACAGACTCTGAACCCGGGTGGATGTTTTGGAGAGTGTTGACCAAGTATGGTGGCTATAAGAAAATCAAAATTCTGCTGAGTTACCTGCTTGGTTTGGGGTTTCATTGAAGAAATTTCATACAGCTGTATTTACCATCAACTGTTCTGAAATTTGTTTCTAGGTACCTCCTGGCCTCCTTCAGGTTGAGTAGGCAGCCTTGCCCTGGTTGACTCAGCACCTCTAATTCTCTGTCTGTTTGGTGAAGGTTTTCTAATTCTTCCTTAAATTTTCAAGATGCTTTGAAATCAAAAGGTGAATTTTTATTTGCATATCTTTACTCTGAGGTCGCCACGCCTCCCGCAGGCGACCCTCTGAGCATAATATAATTTATTCAAGTCCCAATTTTCTTAGGACCTGACCCAATAATCTCAGTGAGATACAAGGGCTACTGAAGGAAAACATGCTCTTCCCTTCTGTTTAAAGTAACACTAAAGGCCAAAACAAAAGTAAATATTAAGGGCCTAACTCTGCACCAGTTTACCTCTTGGTTTAAGACAGCACTGAACTTCTAGCGTGTTCCAAAAAGGAAGTTAGGCTATAACAGTATTTGAACCAATACCTTTCCCTTACAGCAAATAACATACTTCTAAGCCAACAATGAAATTAACTTTGTATATTTAAACCCTTAGAAAGTAAAGTGTCGCATCGCATTCTGTTCTTTCTTTCTGTCTTTGTTCCTCCAAATTTTGCATCTAGGATAGGTTAGGATTTCTGCTGGATTGTATCATGACACAGGAGGCCTTTCCAAAGACTTTTTTTCCCCAGCTGATACATTAGCTTTTCAATTTATTCACCTGAGAAAACAATGTATTCTTGTGTTAGGAGAGCTGTCACACTTCATTTGATAATTCAGCATTTGTTCTTTGACTTAGTGGATGAGGTGGTTTCGCAAGGCAGTGTAATTTAATGAATTTATCTGCCTGGAAGGTGTCACCTAGAATCTTAGTGAGATCTATCTTTATATATTAGTAGATCAGCCTTGACTCTGGAAGCACCTCTAGGTCACAGTGCATTCAAACCACTTTAGCACTAGGCACCTAAATAGGGAGCAAGAAGCCAGGTCCCAATCCAGCTGTCACACAAGCGCGCTAGAGAAATTAATCACAGGGCCAACTGTGTTTATTGCCAACCAACCATGAAATACCGTAACAAGGACCCCTTGTGAGACCATAAATACTGTCTCTTCAGTCAGTAGTGAGGGTGACACCACCCAAACTAGAATGTCTATCTCAAGCTCTCTGCAGAGGAAGAGGCAGAGCTGCAGTTTCTTAGCAAATCTGGGCAGGACGTTGAAGTGCTGCTTTGTTGTGTATTTCTTATTTCCTGAGAGCTCATCTTGAGCCTTGGATCTGATTTGCAGAAGAGCTGAGCGTTCACAGCTGCAAGTGAACATGAACAGCTGCACTTTAAAGGTAGAAAGTGACAGATCACACTGTTAAAAATGGGTAATCCTGAACTTAATAGATATTTTTTCCTACTTAATCACCTCTCTACCCCATTTCTTAGTATTTAATAGAGAGGGAACACCATTTTCTCATCCTCTGTGGGTTCTGAAGGACTCAGAAACAGCAGCGGAGCTAGGGTAGCATTAAATATTGCACAAAGGGGTGAGTAGAGCACAATGAAAACTACATGTCCTATTCTACAAGAATTTGTGATTTGGCAAAAAAAGGACACATTCATTTTCAGTCTTATCTGTATCTCAAAAAAAAAGGAGGATTTTTTTGGGGAAAAAAATGGGAATGGATTTGTTGATGTCTTTTTGTCTTTACTTTCCAGAAGCCTTTTTATTTGTATTCAATGTTCAGTTTCGTTTTGTAACCTATTTTTAGATGAAATGATGTACCTTTGTCCTTCTCTTCCCCAAGTTTTTTTCTTTCTAGGTTACTTTTCAGGTTCTCTCCCTCCAGGCTGGGACCGTATTCCTGCTGGCTTTCTCCCTTCCGGTACCTGGGCATCACAGATGGGAAGGACACTGGAGAAAGCCTCCTCCTAATTTCAGTTTAGCTCCTGCCTATGGCTGAGATGGCAGGAAAAGTCTTTCTAAGCCCTGGCCTGAAGCACAGCCGGAGCAGGTAAAGCACTAGCAAGCCTCTATTAAGCCGACACACATGGTAGTTTATCAAACCCTCATAACCTAGCCCTGTGTAGGCATGACTTTTTGTTTTCTTAACAGCACTGGGCAAGTCCTTGAGCAAGAGGAAGCCTCACTGTCAAATCTGAACATCTATAGCATAGCGGCACAAAAGCCTTCTTTTGTGAAAAGAGAGAAATCAGTGTGTTTTGCCTAGCCCCATTCACAGAAACCAGTGATATTTTTTTCAATTGAATTGTGTGTGTCTAGGTGCGTGTGTATATATGTATGTATGTAAAACCAGCCTGAAGCAGACAAGCAGAATGGGAAATTTTGGTCTAAATGAAAAAAAATTTGCAAAGGGCAACTAAACCCTGTGGCAGGTTAGACTGAACTGTACTTTATCTAGTCTGTGCTTGTGTTGCTTTTATTCAATTTATCTGTCTAGACTAGACTCTTCTTCTGCACTGAACAACTCTCTTTAAAGGAATACTGAACTCTTCTGAGTGTGTAGTACAAAAATGAAACATTAAAGAAGAGAGCATTTTAGGCTGGCTGCTTAAATATTGTGTTTCTTTCTTCTTTAAATAAATAAACAGGACTCTCCTGTTACCTCTATCGCAACTACATCTTTTCTCTGTTTGTTTGCTTGCTATAAAATACATTAAAAGGACACAGGATGCTGATGGGTCACGTGATCCCAACCCAATCAATTAGCAGCTTTTAAAGATGACTCATTGTTTTGTCTGTAACATAAAACAAAAGTACACAGTGAAAGCTCTAACACAGCCTTTTAGAGAAACTCCAGAGATTTATTTTTCCATTTGTGGTTTTACTTTTTAATCTCTCTCCAAAGCACGAAGCACAGATCACCATGAGCTGATACAGTATGTGCATGCAGCAGGCATTTCCTCTTGCTGCTGCTCACATTACTGCCTCACCTCATCTGCAGATACAATTTTAGGGTACACATCTCATTCCCACTCCTTGGGTTCACCCAGCAAGCCTCAGCTTTTGGACAAACAGCCCTATTTATGTCAGCGAGAGGACTTTTGTTAAGTCCTTTGCATGAGTCTGCAGAATTGCAACTGTTTGTTTTCATTATGTATTTTGGGATGTATTAATGCATGTAAAATCTGTATCTGACTTAACGCTTTCAGATACAAAGAATCTGCAGAAAGGCTGCACTGAAATAAGCTCTCCCCATTTCATGTTATGTTGATAGTATCCCATTTTAATTCAGAAGACTTGAGTCTTTCCTGATTGCCACTTTGTATTAGTTTAACTCAGACTCTTGGAACCTATCTTACATGATAATTTCAGCCCTGAAAACCCACTACAAAGTAACATGTCAAAAAAAACCCAACAAAAAGCCAACCCAACAAAACCCAACAAGCTAAAACAAAGAAAAACAAACAAAAAGCTTCTCTCAATAAAACCAAAAATGAACTGGAACAAAAAGGGATCCCTCCGCAAGATGGCTCTTTCTAACAGGGCTAGCTGCCTTCTAGATAACTAAACATAGGAAAAAATATTCCTTTCCCACGTCTCCTCTCAGACTTCTATAATTCTTAATCACTAGCTTCCTTTTGTTGTAGACACACTAAAAAACATTGAATCGTAGAAGTGGAATAGACAAGGACTTGTTAAGTAGTGGTAGGCTCTAGATTTGTTTTCCCATGTGAAAAAGGAGAAAAAATAGCCCTTGATGGGGAGAAGAGCTTGTACAGTTTACTTTGGACAGAATAAGGGAGGTCTGCATGTTGAGCAGTCCACTCGCTCAAAAGTCTTTGGCCTGAAATCCACACGAATAATGGAAAATATTGTCTGAGCCTTCCTTTACTCCTCTCCCCATACATTCTCCAGAAAGCCCAATGCGTTCCCTTGCCTGAGTGGTCCATTCTGGCCTTGCATGCTTTGTGTGTCTGCTTCAATTTAATGAAGAAAGTTTCTCGCTGAGCTGCACCATCAATCACCTCCTCCTGGAAATTATGTATACTTTATATTCTGCACGAGAAGCAGAGAATTAATAATTCCTTGGTTCATCTATTAAAATATTTATTCTCAAAGTTCTTTCTACCCTTTCTTTTTCTTAGATATGGCAGTGAGTGATGAAAAGATCTGTCCTACATTAAGGACTTTCGCAAGTAACCCAGAAATCTACATTATAATAAAATATTGTTTCCTGTGGTGAAGGCTCCTGAAACTCAAAGTACAAGACATCTTTTCAGCTGCCGTTGGTGTGCATGCAGAGCTGACTAATTAGACACTAACAAGCATATTTTGCCTGAATCTATTAGCACACAGTCTGAACCTGAGTGTTTCTGCTAGCAGTCTTGGTGCTGCCTTCCCTGAGCTGAAGTGTGAGCTGCTGATTACAGGGACATAGGTCTGAAATAATGAAAGCTTCTTCTTTTCACTCAAAAGCTGATCCTGTTGATCACCTTTCCTTGCTCAATAGATGAACCATGTTTTTTTATCCAATATGTACATGCTTGTATTACTAGCTAAACACGCAACCTGGTCTACTGGAGGGTGTCCCTGCCCATGGCAGGGGGGTTGGAACTAGATGATCTTTGAGGTCCCTTCCAACCCAAACCATTCTGTGATTCTATGATTCTATGATGAGCTTAGAGGAAAATAGGTACCGAAGGAAAAACACGGGTTGTGTCTCAGGCTGAGACAGGGATGTTGGGTGACAGGTATTCTCTGTGATATTTGGAATTAAAATGCAAAACATTTTGTCCTGCAGACATCTCAGATTCATTAAGCTGCTCAGGAGAGATCAGAAAGCTGCCTTTGTTCACTGGGAAGGGCCTTGTGGCTTTACCAAAGGGGTCAGTTTGGCCTCTTCCAAGGCACTGATTTGTAAGGACACATTGTCTCCTGGTCATGTCAAAGACTTCTGTCTTGCTGGTGGGGCTCAGGGCTCGGCTGTCCTTATGGATTCTCCACAATTCATCCATAAAGCGGGAGTCCACTTTGCCCAGCACTTTGGCGTCTCAGCTAGAGCAGGGTGACTGGTTAACCTCCACGGCTGTCTTCCTGCTGATCTGAGCAGTGGATTTTCATATTATCCAAGCACCTAAGAGGGGGAAGGAGGCAGAGTGTCTGGCTTTGTCTCTTTACCTGACTCTGCAACCTTAGCCCACTAAGATTACTTGTCATTGTTTGACTGAATAAACACAGAAGCACAGAAGCACAGAACAGGAATTGTTGGAAAATATCTTGTCAGCAATATTTGTGCCAGTAAATTGTTTTCCTCATTGAAAAAAGCCCTTAAGAACAGAGATGATGGTGTTATTTGCCTACATGTAGGCATCTATCGAAAGCTGTCTGCTCTCCACTCTGTTCATAGCCTTTGCAGAGAAATGAGGGCTTCTAGGTGTGATTCACTTCACTCTAGCATAGACAGCTGCCTGTGGTTAGAAGAATTGCTCCCTAAACACACCAGTTGTTTCCCAGAGCCTAGGGAGGGAGAGTAGGATGACTCTCCCTAGATGACTACACAGGCATATGTCTAGGGTTAAGTAAGTGAAACCCACCCAGGCTGATTGGTGCAGAATTTGGCACAGCAGAGAGGTGATTTGCCAGCTTGGGCTCCCAAGGCACTATCTTCCTGTACCTCATCAACTCTGATAATGATGCTGGGAGAAGCAGACACAGAGAAAAGAGCTCTTCTACAAATCTGAATTCATGAGATATGCTTTTTGCCTGAGTGATCAATCTCTCACTTCTAAAAAGAAGTTGGGGGTACTGTTAAAGCTGGCTCAGCTAGTGAGGTGGTGAAGAGATCAGCCTCATGCTTAATGCTGTCAGTAATCTGCATAGACCAGCACTAATTGCTTGTGGTCACAGATGGTTCTTCACTAGCCAGTGAAGATGAGCTCGATGTCTGGCCACCCAGGCTCCCAGAATGGTGCCTGTTTAGTAAAGCAGAGAAGGTTTAGCAAGAGTGGAAAACACTTCTGTGATAACTTAGTGTAACGATGCCTTAGAGAGGTGGCTCAAAAGAGACCCACTTATCTTCTCACCTCTGTACACTAGTGCTGTTCCTCTACTTCCTTGCAGTAAAAGAAAAGAGATGCGAGGTCCTGCTGGTTTAGCTCCCATATGAATGAAGTCAGGGCTCTTTTGTATGCAGTTATGAGCAGGAGTCTCCTTGTTTCTCTTTTTACTGTCTGCTTTTCCACTGGGCCATCTTCAAAGAAGCATTTCTCTGTGGTAATACAGGTCCTTTCTAGTGAGACTGAGCACCTTCTTTGAGCAAGTAGTTTATTTCTGGAGTACTAAATGTCCAATGAAATTGTCAAATGGCATTTCCTTCCTTTTTTTTTTTTTTTTCTTTTTCCTTAATATGATGTCCCCTTCATAAGCAGAACATAACATTTCTGGAGGAGAAGTGCTGTTTTCCAGGAAGACATGCTGGCAGCACCTCCAACACCTTCAAGGAATGATGAATTCAATCCAATATGTGTGCATGGCATAGGGTGTTTTATTACCCCTCTGTGTATTTGGAGCTTGTGTATTAATCATCACCTAGAAGCAAGAAGAAAATTGTTAGAGTCTCTTGAGGTGAAAGCTGTGTGTAAAGCAGCTGAGGACTTTGTGGTATATTGTAGTGGTTTGGAAGCTGAATTAACCTGCATTTTTTTTTTCTTTTTTTTTTTTTTTTTTCCCCCTTTTGCACAACCAACCGGGGCTACAGAAATGGATTTCTTGCTATAGAAAAAGAAAAGCAGGGTTTTATATATTTCCATGGATTTCTTGCTATAGAAAAAGAAGAGCAGGGTTTTATGTATTTCCTACCAGATCAAAGTGAAGAGAGTTGTAATTTTTCATCCTTTTAGCATGGTGATACAGGATTAGATGCATTTGATCTATGTCATTTGTGGACTCTGGTGGGCTTTTAATTCAAATTCCATGGCATTTACCTTAACACTGATAAGCACTTTTAATAGTGGAAGGTAGAGTTCTGACCTCGCAGAAAAAAAAGAATATTTTTTTTTTCCTGTGATTCGTTTATGATCTTTAATCTCATCCATGAATCTGCAAATAAATATCTAGCCTGCATATGAAATAGTGTTCAAAATCTGATACCTACATGTTCATATGAAGAGCTATGCTTTTGCCTCCTGGTTAGTGGGAGAGAGAAGACAAAAAACCCACCAAAAGCAAAAAACGCAAAAAAATCTTGGTAAGTTTGTTAAGAACATGAAACGTAACATAAAAGTGGCAGGTCAAATCAAACGTTCTTCTAGTCTTGTATACTGATTCCAATGCTGATGACAACTGGAGGCTTAGGGAGGAGTGTGAGATAGGGCAAGCAATTGCAGTATTTTCCCCTAATACTTTATCAGCCTTCATTCTCTTTAAAGCTATAGATTTTCTAAGCCTGACCAGGGTTTGTTGACCTTCAGTGAACATCTCCAATCTTTCCAGTCTTCCTTGGAACCTATATACACTTTCTGGATCTACAACATCTTTTGTCAAGGAATTCTGCTTGTGAGGAACTACCTCCTTTTGTTTACTTTTGAATTTGCTTGCTATTACTGTTATTTGATGTCCTCTAGTCCTACTATTAAATCTTGGCATAAGTGTGAAGTTACAGATCCAGCCGTGGTTAGTTCTGTGTGAAAGGATAGTTCAGAACGCCAATTCAGGGGCATTTTTACCAATCAAGTACTAAGAGTACTTGCAATTTTCTTTTCTTTCCAAAATATGTTTTGGTGTGCTGTTCTGGACCATTCCATCACAAAACAAACCCTATGCCTAATTACTTGTATTTACCCCTTTTGCTTGCATGTTGTGGCAGCCGCTTACACAAATCTGGACTAAACTTTTGTTTGCATAGCTCAGAGAGCTGTGTTAACACGACACCAATCTAATGTCATCAACTGCCTGAGGGAAAAGAACCCACAAGCTAGGCCAAACATGCTGGTTGATTGACTGATGGCAATAAAACCCTCGTATGGGGCTACCACAAAGTTCAGATGGTTTGGCGAGGCCCTCTCAGCTGTATTGTCTCACATTTCTCTCCAATCGTTTGCGAGTAGACAATTTAATGAACACCCGGTCAAATGTGTCTTCTGCGGACAGTGGTGCTCCCCTCCCCATGCCTCCATGTTGTGTTTTGCCACACAAGAACAAACAGCCCAGACATTTCAAAACAAGGTCATCATCATTGCAAGAGAGCATGGGAACACACTATGGCAAATTAGGTCATAGCTTCTTAAGAACCTTACTCCTTCATCAGTCCTAATGCTCTTTTTCGTAAATGAAGCTATAAATTCTCAGGGCAAGAGAGTATGTCTTCCTGGCATCCTGGATAGTATGTAGAATAATGAAGCCTCCTGCCTTTTTATGGCCTCTAGGCATCACTGTAATATAAATTATGAATAAAATGATTCTAGTTCGTGGTCACAGCATGTAGACATATTCATTCATGTAAGTTGGGAACACAATAATTAATTAATTTTTTAAAAGGAATTAATAATAAGTATTCCCAAACATGTAGAGCTCAGAGAGGATGCTCAATTTATTGCCTGAAAATGGAAAGCCTTTGCTCATGAATAGGATGTGGGAAAGTTTTCATAGCTAGTCTGCTCAGATGCCTGTGGGTCACATTTCCAAAAGCATTTGGATGCTTAAGGATGCTGGCATAAAAAATTCCACCCCAGGAGTTTTTCTCCATCTTTTGGCACCCAGAGGTACTGGACAATTGGTGCTGTCATGCTCTGGAAGGAGGCAGCCTGGCTGAAAGGCTGCAGGGCTGGAAGCCAAGAGTTGTGGTTTCTCTCTCCAGCCATTGACACTGTCCTGCAGTGTTAAAATAGGCCATAAATTTGTCACACACCCCTCCCGCACCTCATTTCTGCCCATTTGTAAACAAGGAGCAGTTTTGCTCACTTTCAGAAAGTGCTTTAGAATCAGTGAGTGATAAAAAGTGACTATTTTCATTCTGGGGCAAGACTCCAGTTCATTGTCCAAGGTCTTGGTATTTCTGCTGACCTTGCCCGCAGATATGCTAAATTGTGAGTTACTGCTAACTGTGATAAGGCTTCTCTGGTGTGAACAAATATTCATTAGGAACTTAACTGAAGCAATTACTTCAGTTTAAATAGCTTAACAGTGATCCACTGAATGCAGATTAGGCTACAGATCCTGTAGTATGGTTCATATCAATGATGAAGATACAGAGTTTACATTATGAAATCCCCAATATGTTCATTATTCTCCTCTTGCTGTGCAAAGTCTTTCCATCTTGAAAAACACTGATTATAGCACCTCAGTTTTCTTAGTATGTGTACACTCCTCAGGATCAGCTAGGCCTTCTTGCAAAAAAATCCTTATTGTTGCAGAAAACTTGTGTTGCAGGTATGCAAACTGGATGTGTGTATATAGTTAGGGAATTAGGGACTGCCATCATGGGAGTGTTTAGAAGAATGACAGATGAGGGAAGTTTTAAACTTTTACCTTTACTAAATCCATCCATTAAGAACACCCTTTGTGCTCACGGCTAATTCCCACACATTGTTCAACATCATCACCGCTGGCCTTTAACAGCCATGTTGTAAGTCATCTGTGAGTACACAGCGCTGCGGAGATGATGCCTCACAGCTGGTACAGATGGCTGTGGTCTTTGGTGGTCCCTAGTTGCTGAGGTTGGGTGATCAGGCTTGAGGGCTCATTGATGAGAGAAGCAAGAACTGAAGTGGGCTTGTCTTCTTCTTCCTCTGTTTTTTTCTTGCTTGTGCCTGATGGTTTTAACTCATCTGCTCCCAGTATTGCTTTTCTTGGTTTTGGCTTTGCCAGTCATCCTTCTTGTGCATTTGGCAGGATGTTCTGACTATTTGCAGTCCCTTGCACTTATCCTCTGTCTGACAACTTCTGTTACTTGGATGCCAGCTACCTGCAATCACACCCATCTTTGGTAGTTATGTTGCTCACGTACTTATGCAAAATGCTTAGACATTGTATCTTGCTGTGCATTGAATGTTACAAAATCTGAACATTCTGTTGTTATTTACACCATCCTTGTACATATTTGGGTTGAAGGCAGATTAATATTAATTATATTCTGATTAATACATTTATTTCTAGGTGTCACAGACCTCTGTTTTGCTACACCTGCCTATCTGCAATGTTGTCCACCTTTCTGACCTGTCTTTCTGTGGCACAGCAGGCTTGTTGCCTTTAGTCCCTTACTGTCTGAACACTGGTGGCCACCCTGCATGGTGACCTTGTAAAGCAGATGGATATTTTGTCAGCCTTTCCATGGCTGTTTCTGCAGATATTGAATCTGCAGTAGCCTGCTGGGGAAGAAAAGGAACTGTATTCAATGACTAATAAGGCTCTTCGTAATTCTAACTCAAGGACACAGAATCCTTTGCTCTCTCTAGGGAAAGCAATTCTGCCAAAAGATAAGGTCAAGGAGCGGGCCACATCTCTGGCAATATGATGTAGTGTCATTTGTAAAAATGATGCTTGGATTAACTGGTCAGTTTGTTGCTTCCCCTTTGAACTCACCCTGTCACTTTGATTTGGGAAGCTGCATTCCTCAGTGGATAGAAGGTTTGAAGAATGAGAATGAGATCCTCCTCGACTTTGTCCTCAGCTCTGCTACGATCTTTCCTCGTGACCCTGAACAAACCACTGTGGGTGTTATTAAAATGCTGGAATAACAGTCAGCCAGGAAAAAAAAGTGTTTTGTATAAAACCTAATTTTGTCTTGGTATGGTTGGCGTTCCTTGAGATAATTACACGGAAAGTCATTGATTCTGAGGGAACACAGCTATCCCAATGCTCAGGAAGATAAGTGTCTGGAGTGGCCTTGTGTCTGGTGACCTCTGCTCCTTGGCAGCCCTCCTGAGTAGGACCACACCACAGGTGGCCTAGGGATGTGAAAAGGTATGTGCTGTCCATGCTAGCCTTTTGTTCTAACAGCAGGTGAGTCCAATCTCCAGGAAGCCCTTGACCCACTCTTACTCTTAGCTTTCTCATACCCTCATTTTCCTCATGAAGGGCAAAATCTGACACCTGCTTTATAGCAAATGCATAGGTAAATAAGGCAGCTGCTGTTTATATCGGTGTGATCATTCTCTGAGGTTGTGCTGGATAATGAGATGTTGAAATGCTAACTAAATTTTTGCTAGTGTCCTCATCCTTCCTAACTGATGAGGTGTTTTGTCATCACCTAGATGAATCAAGCAAGCATTCCTGGCTTGGACAGTGAGGGAAAGTACCTTGGAATAGGAGCTGGCAAGTAACTGATGGAGTCAAAAGCAATAGGAATACTTACAACTAAGGAAAACAAAGTGAGAATGTTTGCCTTTGAGGAACACAGTCATGGATCATATTGAGAACTTAGACAAGCCTAACCATGGTAGCAAAGGTTTTTTTTAGTTTAACAAAGCATCATCCTATGCAGTTCACAAGGTGGTGCACCACCTCCTGGGCCCAATGATGCACTCCTGAGTTCTCCCTGTGATTTGAGACTCATCTTATGGCCCTACTGCAGTTTATTGAACTAACCATTTAACTACTTAAATATTAAAAACATTCAATTAACTTTCCTTGGATCTATCTGGCACTAAGAAAGGAAAAATTCTAGGGTTTAAAATGTATGACTTGGCATGATTAAATGGTGAAATGAATAATGTTTTAATGAGTGATTTGTAATTATTTAATAATTAAAGAGCTCTTATGAATATTCTTGAACACCCTGTGGAAAATCTAAATGGTATGCTGATTTCATCAAGCATTCAAATCTAATCTGAATTTATTTTTACAGCGTCATTTAAACATAGTCTACAAGAACATTGTTACAATAATGCCCACAAAAAGAAAAGCTATAATAGCTCTGCTTTTTTAGTATAAGATCTTGATTTTTCCATACAAAAGACTTTTCTGCACTAATGGACTGCAGCTGAACTCTATTCCAAGTCCCAGAGCATCCAGTCAGGTTTCATCAGTGGTTCAGTGACAGGTTAAGGGTGCATCAGTTGTGATTTGTAAACGCAGATGAACGGTAGCCTCTTGCAGCAGGGAGAGCCATCCCATTCACCCCTGCCTGGAAACAAAGAAAAAAGAGATCACAAAGGAAAACAAGAAGATGTGAAAAGGGAACTGTTTCACTCCTGACGTGAAATCATTCAATCTCAGCTCAGACTCTGGAAATCCAATTCTCTTTTAATTTGTGTTTCCATAGTATGTACAGTGCAGCTTTGGGCAACATTTTAATAAGATGATGTTTTTTCTCGCTGATCTTGGAAATACTCATCCCACAGGGATGGCAGAGGTTCAAGAGCAAGGTAAATTATGTGAATTATAAATCATCCCAGGTTTTTCTTACCTCCAATATTCAGGGTCAGACAAATTTTTATGTTAAACAGGCTGTTAACTAGTCCTCCAACAGCTCTGAAAAGGGATAACAGAGGCCTCTGGATAAAGGTTGTCAGAGATCCATCAGTCCATTTAAAAAATGACCCCTGCAGGCAAAAAAATAACTCCAGAAGATTAACAGAAACTGTAGGTTGCTATTACATTCTGAAAGCAGTTTTGTATGCTTATATTTACTGGGATGGAAGAAGGACTGAATGGAGGCTCTTTTCCACATGGATGTCGATACAGTTATTGCTTCTGGGGATATCATTGTCCTGTAAAGCTGCATGAATAATTCATTTTTAATTCCATATTAGATTAATTTCACCTCATCCTCTCTTCATGAATTGTCCTCAAATAAATTGTAATATTCTTGAATATATTTGTTATTCGGACTAGACTATAGCGCTCATGAGTAATTCATTGCAGGTGGGTGACATTCAGAATTTGAGACATTCAGGATGGACACATAGGTCATTGTTGTGCCCTGTTATATGGGTAAAACTTACAGAATCAAGTTTCTACTTCCAACATGCATTTACAAAGCTGAAATTCACTTGCTTTTACTATTCTACAATGCTAATTCTAAACTCACTGTGTCAGCAATAGCTCTGGTAGATTCATTGACTGGAATATTTGGAAGTAGGAAGATGCACCAAATGAATTCATTAAAAGAATGAATGAAAATATGCATGCAAGCTTTTTATAACACCAAGTCTAGTCTAGTGACCTGACATTCTGCTAAACAGAGATTAAACAGAGAACTTACTATCCACCATACAGCTTCTCCCCTGAGATATGCACCTCAACTTTCCTGCTTCAGATGATATAATTGGAATATGACATTGATCAGAGTTTATCACTTCAACTATTTTTTCCTAAAACTCTCATCTTCCTCCATGACCAAATGCCAAAAACATTGAAAGATAAATATATGAGTTTTTGATGACTCTTTAGTTTTGCTGAGACTCAAAAGAATTTCCATGGCTACAAAGAGAAACTATTCACTTGAAAACAAAAGCATTTTTTATAGGAGAATTTTTTGATCAGTTCAGTCATGAAGTTCTTTCAACTAACGTTTGTTTTCATTTCTGGTCATGGAACACTTGCCTTTTGGTAAGTTCCCCCTGTCCAAAACTGTTTTTTTTTTTTCCTGCCCCTGAGCAAGTTTATGAAGGAATTAATTCTCATCTGTGCTGGCGATGCTGGTTAGGTGACCTCTTTCAGTCCAGCAGGTTTTCTGCACAGTAGAGAGGGTTAAACATAGGACATGTGAAATGGCTAGAGCTCTGTGAATAAGAGGTAAGCAAAGAAAAATATGGAAAAATGATTGGCTATTGAAAAGGGACAGGGCCACAAATGAAAGTCCAAGAAGGGGAAATCTAATGGAGGTTGAAATGTGAAGTGACAGAGAAATCCATCGAAAGCTTGCAGTTTCAAAGGGAGGGAAATAACAGATGGAAAGAGAGGAACAGAAAGAATGATTACTCAAAAAAAGGCAAAAACCTGAACAGCGCAATTCAAATAGCTATCTGTGATTGCAAGTTGGGCCTGTAGTGTAAGCAATTACATGGGTTTTCTGTAGGGCCAGTAGAGAACAGGAGGTATCTTCAGACTGTCATACACCCACTGTAAGAAAGGCATTGAGGGGAGGTAGGATGAGGTGGCTGTCACCAAAGGACCCTACTGAACAGCACAGCCTAGGCCCTTCCACCTTTTTGACTGCTAAAGTTAGGCAAAATTAACCTTACGGTGAAAAGAAGAAGTATAGGAAGAGAGGTAAGCAGAAATGGAGAGATTAGAACTTGTCCAAAAAGATGCTGTTTACAGTGCTGCTTTCTTGGGTGCCCAGAGAGCTTGGAAATGGAATAGACAGGGACAGCTCTCCACTCTGAGTCTCTCCAAACAGGCTGGATCCTCAAGAGTTTGCATTTGGCAGGGAAGTTTACTCTTTCCTCTGAGCCTTGAAGCAAGAGCATGCATTGTGCTGGTGTTTAGGCTCAGCAGAAGGCCTCTTCTCTTCACCATCCTGAGGCATTTAGATTTCACACACTCTTGTAGACATGGCTCAAGAGGAATATGGCACCCCAAGGCAAACATTTATGGAAGCATTTGTGTTTGGCTTCTGAAAGATACAGCAAGTATTTTTGGTGCAGGGCTTCAAGTTAAAGGCTCGCCTGATACAATCTGAGCAGGTAGCAAGGTGAAGTCAGAATATCTTTTAGCAAGTATGTCTTGTGAAGTTGAAAAAGGGTTCACTATTCACAAGAGGTTTAATAAATCATAGAGAAAGGGTCCAGCCTGGTAGGCATCATGCTGTGTGTTGTGTGGGAATCAGAGGGAGAAACCTCTCAATTATGATCCATCAACTTTCTGTCCTGTTATAGTCAAGGATCCCAAGGAACCTCCTTGACTTCTCTTCACTGGTGTGACCTTATTTTAACACATGAGGAAAATAAACCTCATGCTCAAAATCCTTGACATAATAAAAGAAGCAGGATGACATGAGGAAGGAATAGGAGCTTCACAAGGTCCAAGTTCCAAACAGTTGATTTGTTGCTACTTGAGTGTGTCCTGTGGCAGGGCAGAGTGCAACTAACCTCACCAGCAGCACTGAGCTGAATATCAGGAACTTTCGGTCAACACTGGCACACAAGGGCAGAAGCAGAGAAAGAGGAAAAAAGACTCAGGTACAAGAAAGACAACTGTGGGAAGCAGAGAAGTAATTATGAATACTCCTGTTTTGAAGAAGCCAGTACCTCAGCTTGTGTCCATGTCATTCTGTTTTGAGTAAGTAGCAGCGACCTTTGTAACTAATCCAGCCTTTCTGACACAGATCTTGGAAAATTTGTTTTGTGACTGAATCCTGATGAGGTGCATTAGGAACTACACTACGTGCAGGATTAAGTCCGCCAAAGACTAGGGGCAAGAACCAGGCATTGCAGTGTTTGACTGTGGAGTTCTCAACACCAGAAAGAAACATAGAATAAACACAAAAGGAAAGTCTCACTTATCTTTCCAGAAGATAGAGTATTATCTCCCTATTATCTCTTCTAATTTAACTAAGCTGAGTTCAGCATTCTGCAGGAACATTCAGTGAAGTAAAACTACAAAATGAAGGGCAAATGCTAGTAGATATTCAGGGTCTCGCTTTTTTCCCTTGTCTTCCAAAAAAAAGAAAAAAATGTTAAAATGTGTAAAGCATCAGCATATGAAGAGCAGTAATTTAGGAGTCAGATGCCATTTAGGTTATAAGCAGAATTAGTTTGCTGCTGTCATTACAGGGTCCAGTGGGTGCAGCTGTGCTTCAGCAATCCATTTCAATACATGATGCAATGCATCACAGTTTGCAGATTCTGCTTTGCATCTACCCCCCGGAGAGACACCAGGAGGTTCGGCAGGCCAGTCTTGAAAGATGTGGGGGCCTTTCTGCATTCCCAAGACTCGGCAGCAAGTGGTTTGGCAGGCCTGGAGTATAGTATATTAGCCCATCTTTGCTGGGAAGAGCCTGTCTCTGCAACAGCAATAGGGATTTCAGGCTGGTACATCACGTTGCTTTAGAAAAGGAGAACAAAACAGATCTGTCAGACCTGAATTAAGATGGATTTTTGTTGAAAGTTCTTGGAATTGATTTCTTTCCAGTTTCCTTCTTGGTAAGTAGTCAGCACAGTTGGGTTCAACTTACAAAATATCATTGATTTCTCTCCCCAAACCACAGATGATTCAGCTTGTAATTTCCTCTACAATTATAGAGCAGGTCTCCTTAGAAACTGCTTGTATCCATTCAAAGTTTCGTCTTGTGGAAACCACATTTCCCCTCTCTTTGGCCAGATGTGCTTGGCACAAGTCCAGAAAAAAAGGAGGAGGAAGGTACGATAAATATTCTCCTGCTCCCATTCTCTCTTTTCTGCTTCCTGAAATGAGGCTCACAGCATTACGATTTCAGCTCTCTCTGAGTGCTTTGGGATCTCAGACCATCCCAAGCATTGGGGTCAGCGATAGGATTGCTCGTGGCTCCGCAACAGAAATGGCCAGCATGTTGCATAGCATTTCTCTTCTAAGATAGGACAGGATGCAACACAGAGGTCATGGTTTCTCTACCCTTATACAGTGTCATGCCACTGAAGACTAGTCAAGCCAAGCTGATTGCACAATTGGCTCTGCCTTGGCTGGCTGTCATATGTTTCTCTCATATACAACTTCAACAACACATAGGGGAAGTCTCCACCTTCTCTTGGCATCCCCTGTGACACTTAAAGCAACCCATCCTCATACAGGGAGTCCCTGTCATGGGAATTGCTTGGCTTCTGGGTTTGAGAGATAGGCTCAGATAAACCACAGGATCTAGTTTGGACAGATAAATCATAGGAAGTAATGACAGTGTGCAGAGCTTTGCAAGAAGGAAGCTGGCGCTGGGGCAAGGTCACACGCAGTGTCTCTAACCTCTACTCTCTCCTCAGCACTTTTTTGAAAAGGTCAAGATAACATTGAATTCATTTTACATTTATTAAAGAAAACCAAAACCCTTACATCTTCTGCCTCAGTAACTGCAAAGTGGGTCTGTGCTGGCAACGGAGGCAAAAACAGTCCCAATTTGCCCATATTTTGATCTTCACTGTGCCATGAGAAACCTGCCAGAGTGATTTAATTTCAATCACTGGAGTGGCTGTGGATTGACACTTGCGTAAAAGATGTTGAAATCATATCTGTTGTGTGTAAAACTTACATCCATACCAGTAAAGAGGTAGAGAAGGCATAAGAAATAGATACAAAAGCAATACCTCTATAGGACAGAAAGCTGTAGGTATGTATAAATGTGCTTCTACATATAACGTACACTTATGGATGTGTATGTATAATGCATAGATATGTATGTGCACATATACACACTCCCATACACATATGCATAACAGCTATGAAGAGGTATTAAAAATATGCAAATAATATTAAAACCCACTACCTTACTAATACACTCAGAGGGATCTGAGAAAAGATATGGTAAAAAAGAGATAGATACCAGTTTTATGCACATGTGCTCTTCTTCCCTTTTGTTCCTTCTTCCTTTTCTGTGTAGGCAGAGAAATCTTTGTCCTTAAGATATTTATATTATGCCAGCTTTTGCCGGCATGGTTCTTTGTTCTGGGAAATGAAACCACTTCCAGTATTTACACCTGAAAGCTTGTGTTGTACAAGTGCTTTTCCTCAGAGGTGGGTGGCATCTGGTCTTCCCAATACCTTTGTGTAGATTGCTTTAAGTGTCTTTGTGTATCAGGCCTTTAATCTGAACAATTCACTGAAAAATCATATGGGTCCAGAGGGCAAATTCCTGTCTCAGAAGGGGAGGCAGTATGGGACACAGCCATCACCCCAGCATTTCAGCCAGCACTGTAAAGTTGTTTTCTGAGATTACACAGGTATGCACATGGACATTTNATTGTGGTGTGGATAGGTGCCTGCTCATCCCTGTGTCAGCTGGAAGGCAGCACCTAACAGAGACTTTGCATAAACTGTCCCTTGGGGAGAGGATTTTCACACCATGCCAATATTGAGGTTTGCTAGTAAAATGTTATGGAACAGAGCTGAGAAGCTTTTCAAGCTCTATTAAATTTACATAGGCTCCTACCCATTTCTTAAATCCTGTTCAAACATCCTCTGTACGACAAATAATTTCCACGGTCCCTTAAAAAAGCACTGACGCATAGTGCACATTTGCACTGATGCAGTTATTTAAAAACCAAATATTTACTAAAGGGGCTCAGATGACCTCCATTCTTCCTCTGTACAAATACATGCTACAAATATACTACTGGGCCCAGAGAAATATGCTCCTTAAAATTACTCTTGGCTCTTAATTGGAGGTGGGATATGTTTTGGTGAGGACATACTTTTTACAGACACCACAGACCAGAATCCAGGTCTTCCCTAAGATGAGCAGTGTGGGTGGTTTTCAAGAGCTGGCTCAACAATCACCAAGGTCTAAGTATCCAGCGGCTTTTTGGGACACTCTTTTGGAATGCTGCTCTGGGGCATGTCCCCAAGCATGGTAGATGCCTCTTACAGAGCGCAGGAGACTGAGATCTAAAATGACACCAGGAAACTTCTAGATGAGCTTCTTGATGTACTGTCTGCAAAACTGCACTTGACTTCAGAAAGCTGCTTTGTCTTTCAAGTAATACAACGGAAGATGCATTCTCTGTCTTTTGTGATGAGCAGCAGTGGACAAGGATTGTTGTGCTAATCCTGCAGAACAAGGGGAAATAAGTGACCAGAGTTTCCTACCCACTCTTCAGTCTCACCACAAAATATTTTGAAAGATATCATTTCCGAGTGCTTGCCATTTGCAAAACAGCAGTCTCTCCACTGCATCTAGATGTATAATTCCTACAGTTGCTGATACGTTTCATGGCCTCTTTGTTTTGTTCTTGAATAACCTGTGAATTAACTATGATCATCCCAAATGCATTCATTACCTGGTACTATTCACTGCACACTTTTGACAAATAATCCTTGGCTTGTCGGCTCTTAGTGAACAGCCGTATTCCAAATATTAATGCAGATGCATAAGCCATGTTGTATGCGTCTCTCCTGACTCGACGGAATTAATTCTCAGCAGTAGGGTTTCAAACTGTGAATTAAAAATATTTCTATGAATATCTTGCAATACTTACTGGAAAGTTCAAGTCTCACTCACTCATTTGCTACTATATTTGTGGTAAATTGGTACGGAAAGTTACGTGGGTTCAGGGATCACATCTAAAAATGTGATTTTTGGTTTTTCAAGATTTTCAATCATAGACTCATAGAATGGTTTGGGTTGGAAGGGACCTCAAAGACCATCTAGTTCCAGCCCCCCTGCCATGGGCAGGGACACCCTCCACTAGAACAGGTTGCCCAAAGCCCCATCCAACCTGGCCTTGAACAGTTCCAGGAATGGGGCCTCCACAACATCTCTGAGCAACCTGTTCCAGTGTCTCGCCACCCTCACAGTAAAGAATTTCTTTCTAACATCTAATCTAAATTTACCCTCCTTCAGTTTAAAGCCATTACCCCTTGTCACTCCATGCCCTTGCAAACAGTCCCTCTCCAGCTTTCCTGTAAGCCCCCTTTATGTACTGGAAGGCTGCAATAAGGTCTCCCCGGAGCCTTCTCTTCTCCAAGCTGAACAACCCCAACTCTCTCAGCCTGTCCTCACAGCAGAGGTGCTCCAGCCCTCTGATCATCATCATGGCCCTCCTCTGGACTCTCTCCAACAGGTCCATGTCTTTCTTGTACGGGGCCCCCAGCGCTGGACGCAGTACTCCAGGTGGGGTCTCACAAGAGCAGAGTAGAGGGGCAGAATCACCTCCCTTGACCTGCTGGTCACACTGCTTTTGATGCAGCTCAGCACATGGTTGGCTTTCTGGGCTATGAGTGCACATTGCTGGCTCATGCTGAGCTTTTTGTCAATCAATACATCCAAGTCATTCTCCTCAGGGCTGCTCTCAATCCATTCCTCGCCCAGCCTGTAGTTGTGCTTGGGATTGCCCTAACCAATGTGCAGGACCTTGCACTTGGCCTTGTTGAACTTCATGCAGTTTGCATGGGCCCACTTCTCAAGCCAACAATGTTAAACATTGCCGGTCCCAGTACCAACCCCTGAGGAATGTTACTCGTCACTAATCTGTGCTTGGCCATTGAACCATTGACCACAATTCTTTGAGTGCGACCATCCAGCCAATTTCTTATCCACTGAGTGGTCCGTCTGTCAAATCCATGTCTCTTCAATTTAGACACAAGGATGTCATGGTGGACAGTGTCAAATGTTTTGCACAAGTCCGGGTAGTCCATCAGTCTTCCCTTATCTTACCAATGCTGTAACCCCATTATAGAAGGCCACCAGATTTGTCAGGCACAACTTGCCCTTAGTGAAGCCATATTGGCTGTCACCAAAATCACCTCCTTATTTTCCATGTGTCAGAGGATAGTTTCCAGGAGGATCCGCTCCATGACCATGCCAGGCACTGACTGGCCTGTAGATCCTTGGGTCTTCCTTTTTTCCCTTCTTAACACTAATGGTTATGTTTCCCCATTTCCAGTCAGTGGGAACTTCACTGGACTACCACAACTTCTCAAATATGACAGAGAGTGGCTTAGTCACTTCATGCACCAGCTCCCTCAGGACCCACGGATCCATCTCATCAGGTTCCATGGACTTGTGCACCTTCAGGTTCCTTAGATGGTCTTGAACCTACAGTGGGCAGTTCTGCATTCTTCCAGTCCCTGCCTTTGCCTTTTGTGACTTGGCTGGTGTGGCTAGAGTACTTGCTGGTAAAGACTGAGGCAAAAAAAAGTCGTTGAGTACCTCAGCCTTCTCCATATCCCAGGTAATCAGGTCTCTCATTTCCCTCTGCAGAGGGCCCACGTTTTCCTCAGTCTTCCTTTTGTCACTGACATACCTATAAAAGCTTTTCTTCTTTTTCAACAGACTTCACAGCTCACAACCCACCCCACCCCTCCACCCCGATGAAAGTCAGTGGGACACTGTAATTCCATTTCATTAGAACTTAAATGAAATGTTCCACCTCTGCCTTATTAGCACAACTGAAGCTGGCTTGTTTGAATCACAAAACATTTTAATAAGATTTTGCTGGGTCTGTTCCTTCTGCTTCATGAAGATGTCTGTTTACTGTCTGGTTCTCATATCATGGACATATTCTGTTTCCCAAAATCTCTGCCTGATGTTAGGATGCATGATGCTACTCATTTGCACTCCAGCTCTCAGCAGCCCTATGTGTCCACGCAGAGATTGTTTTTGAAGGCTGGGCAGTGGTTTCACAGGGAGAATCAGAGCAGTCAGATGCATTGCAAAACAGCAAAGATGTGCTCATCCGGAAGAAACAGCATTGCAATGGCTGAGGTTGTGCAAAACACTTAGATCAGTGCCCAGAGCTCTGTCACACTTTCTGTCTCTTCTTCCTCTACCCCTGTGTTGCTAGGATATTTGTCAACAGAATGGAAATGATACTGTTCCTGTGGAGAAACAGAATTTAATATTAATACTGTCTCCTGTGGAAAAGTGAGAGTGAGTCAGAGCTGAATAGAGTTTGGTTTATATATGAAGTCTTTCATTCTGCAAGGTAACTCAAAGCACAGCGCTGTGAGTTTAATGCTACCAGCTTGGGTGGCTCTGTAGGCAAACAGCAGGCTTCATACATTAAGCAGCAACGTGCACTGCTGTAGCTATTAAGAGCAGTTTCACTAACAAAGAAATAGGGGAGAAATGCTCATCATAGTCTTTTTCAGTGGGCAACATTTGGTAAGTGCCACAAGAAGCTTTGAATACACACTGGGCTGAAATCAGGTAGGATCACCTCACTTTAAATAGACTCTGCTTTGTCTCTGTCTTTCCAGCCTTCTTTGGCTTCCCCTTTCTTTATATTCCTCCTCAATATGAACATGTTCTGCTCTCCTCAGCAGTGACTCCTATGTCCATGCTGCCCTTATTTCCAAACAAAATAATGTAATACAATTTAAAATGACAGGATTCAATGACACAAAGCTCAAAATGAGCAGCTTTGTTTAAGTTAAAACTTCTCCTTTCAGTGACCCTTCTGTCATGTGTCATTGTATTTGTCCTATGTCCTGCCATATCCTGCTAATATGT
This sequence comes from Aramus guarauna, assembly GCA_013400195.1. NCBI lineage: Eukaryota > Metazoa > Chordata > Aves > Gruiformes > Aramidae > Aramus > Aramus guarauna. The sequence continues at coordinate 54,944 of VXBL01008400.1, read as the reverse complement.
CATACCAGATGCTGTTATCAGCAGCTGGTGCTTCCCCACACTAATTTCCTGTGGGCAAGGAGGTTACCTGCTGAAGTAACCCTACACAGCTCTGCGTGCTCGTGTACAGATATCACCACCTGGTCAAACAATCCTGGCAAATGAGAGGCCACAGTTACTGCTGTTCTGCTCTGAAATGTTTCTTTCCCTGTTCGTGGTCAGTCATGGACAGACGTAAGAGGAGGGAGGAGAGAAAGGATAGCAGAGCTGGGGAAAAATATGGTGTTTTGTTGATGCTTGCAGGATCCAAGGCAGATGGTCAGTCACAGATGGATGCTTTGGGCTGGCAGGTCAGCCACAACAGCTATCAGCTCTGGTTGCTGGCTATCTTCCCCGGTTAAGTGTGTGGCCTGGTCAGCTCGCTCGCTCTCTTTTTTTCACAGATCTTTCCCAGTCTGTGTATCTCTGGATGGCTCATAGCATCTCAGCCTGTTGGCCGCAGTACAGTCAGTCTCAAGATGGCTGAAAAGCTGAGTGCAAGATGGAGATAAAAGGCAGATGATGGAAGAGAATCTTTGAGGGAAGGGGAAACAAGAGGATTGCATATTTCTGGGTCCTTGCCCATGCAGTAGATGTGATTGGGAAGGGCTCCAGTGGTGATCTCGTGGAGCCACTGTGATACTTCAAGTCCAAAAGTGCTTTGCTACTGGAGTGGAGCAGATGCAGGCTAGCCCCTGCCCCTTCTACAAGTCCTCCTTCTGTGNTTTTTTTTTTTTTTTATGGAGGCAAAAAGGGAGACAGACTCATCCCTTCATTATCTTATCTCATTACTTCTGGTACATCTTTTAATGAACTAATTTCTGACTTGAAGAAATCTCTACACATTCCTTCAGCTTTTCCAGCTGGAGGGTTTTATTGGTGTAATTCAATATCCTTCTCCTCCTTTTGCATCTGTCCCATTTATGCTCAGTGTTCAAGACCAGCAGAATATTTCTAAATCTCGTGTACACATCCCAAGCTTTTACTCCCAACTAGTGTAAGCCACCAAAGCCTCAGTCATTAGTGTGCTCACCTGTAGAAGTCAACAACTGAATTTAAGGAACTCTCAGCTTTACTAACATTAATAAAAAATGGCAAAAATGCTTTATTGCTTCTTTCTTCCTGGCCCCATCCTTGGGCTCATAGTCCCCAGCAGGTGAAGAGCTGCACTGGCATGACTCTTCACATTGAGACTTTGAGCTGCCATTTTTCAGGCTGTTGTCATCTGCCACCCAAAAGTACCAATCCTTTCGGAGGTAACAAAGGGGGTCTCTAACAAGCATTGTAACATGGAAATATGCTCTTAGTAGTTTTAAATGGTTAAAATGTTCCAATATAACCCTTACTCTTAGGATTTTTCCTTGGTTTTTTTTCCCCACTTCATTTAATAAAATCCCTCTGCAAGAGAACAGTGGAAGGAGGAAAAAAACAAAACAAAACAAAAAAACAACCAAAACCCAAAACCCTTTCAAAGCCATGTGAAATTACTTTTGAATCAGATGCAGATTCAGTCCTCTTGTTGACAAATTGCTATACGTGCAGCCTTTCTCTGCTGGGTCCTGAAGCAAGGGCAGAAGTGCTGTTTCTACAGCACCATGAAACTTTACGTCAGCAAAGCTGTACCACCGATATGAGCTCAACCTCCAGCAGCAGAGCTCACTGTGTAAGCACCTGATGGCGTTGCCATGCACAGCCATAACCTGAAGCAATCAGAGCTTGGAGGATAAAGCTGGGGTTGGAGGGACTTATGAAGAGAGATTTACTGGATGTGCAGTCACCACACACACAGAGGCTAGAGGACCTTGGGAAGCTCATAGCTATTGAACTGTGCCCCTCTCAGCAGAGATTATGACCACACCAACAGGTGCAGACAATATGCTTCCTACTTTTTATGGGGATTTCTTCACTGAGAAAATGTCTGTCCCTTTCTGCAGGCACTAACCACGGAAATGTTAAATGCAGACAGCTAGAGAGTAGGTGTACCAATGGCCTATTAGTCCTGTTCACCATCTTGCTTGGTAGCTGTGGTCTCTAGTCAGCCATTATGTCTTTTGTCTCCATACTATGCAACTCCTTGAAAGCTGGGAATCCTGGGCTTTGTGGTACCATTAAAGTAGGGTTGCAGCTTTTTCCTGAAAGTGCAACCAACAGCACCTCCTGCACATATGCAACGGCATTCCCAAGCGTAGCATGAGTTCAAGAAATACCAAATGTTTTAGTATCACCCAGGGATGATTATGTCCTAGACAACTAAAGATTATTTTAGGACAAAGCCAACAGGGGTTGTACCATTTAGATTTCTAGGATGAGACTTTGGTCTGCAGAGCACTGAAAAAAAGCGAGAGATGCTGACCCTTCCTCTGTCTGAGCCCATAGCCCTGATATATCAGACAGGATTGCTGCTGCTCACAGTAATCCCAGCAGGAGTATGGCCATGTCACCAGGAGATGCTGACTGCCAACAGAAGGCTCAGCAGCTCCAGCTTTTAGTTGCGAATGGTACCTTCAAACTCCATCATTCACACTTGGCAAAGGCCAGTCAGTTTTACAACATTATGCTGCTTTGACCAGTGCTGCTGCATCTGTGGTTAAGCTAGCTTTTATGTGCTGCAGGAGGCTTCTCCTGTGTGAAATCTTCACTTTTAGGGATATGTGGCCTTGCCATCCATCAGGGCAACAGCAACGGACTGCACATATATTCATCTGACAAGTGATTTATTTTCATTTCTCCCACCTGTCATCCAGGTCACATTACCCATGAAGAATTCAGGGTTTTATCTCTCCTTCCCGGAACCTACTTGTGAGAGATCCCCCAGGACAGTATCAGCTAGGAAGAGCATCTCAGTTAAAGGGTTCAGCTGGTTGTGAATCGAAAGGGTTGAGCAGACATAAAGATCTCAGGAAAAGAGAACTGATAGCTTCTCTCTGACCATCACTTTCTGTTGGAGTCTTACTCTGTCTCTGGTGGATATAATATTAAAGTGGTATTAACCTGTATTATTTCCCTTTGTCCTATCAACATCCAGGAATTCATGTAGATTAAGTCCTACCAGGTGCATATAGTGTATTCTTGTCCTCTACATCCATGTTAAAGCATCAAAATGTATCCTTGCTTAAAACAAAAACCAAACCAACCAAATAAACAACAACAACAAAAAAACAACCAACCAACCAAAACAAACCCAAAAACACCAACAAAAAAAAAAAAAAAAGAAGAAGGAATTCAGGTTGTTTTTTCTGAACTGAGTGACAGGGGAAAAGACAGATCTGTGATAGGAACAGTCCAGAAATGGTTTACAAAAGACATCATAAAACTGTTCCCATCTGGCCATGGCAATGATTTAGGCCGGGATTTTTAAAGGCACCTGATGTAGTGATGCCTCCAAAGCCAGAATGCTTTGCCAGATTCCCAGACTTTAATGTGGGATAAAGAGCATCATTGCATGGCACACGTCTGAAATGCTCCTCTCCTCTTTCTGGGGTTTTTGCTGACCAGTTTTATTTCTGTTTTGAAGGAAAATTACTTGAATGAGCCCAGTGTTTTTGCTTTCCCTCTGCTCTCTCAATCATCTGTAGCTATAGAAGCAGTACTTCAGTCTATTTGCTCCCAGTTCAGAGTCTTCAGTGTGCTTCAATGTGCTACTTAGGTTTGGCAGATAGATAGATGTGCTAACTGGCTGTTCTGCTCCTCCATTCCCTGGGGAACTTTTATCCCTTTAACAACAACTTAAAAAACATGTTTCTACCTGAAACAAGCAAGGAACAATTAAGACTCTTCATCCCACCTCTCCAGCCTCAGACTGGGCACCAGTGACCTTACCCTACGTTTGGAACACTTGAACAACACATCAACCTACCTCATTCTCTTGAAAAACAACAAGGATGGGGATGAAGCAAAGGAATCCTACACTTTGGTGAGGTATCAAACCTTCTTTCACTGTTAGCATGTGCCCTTAATGGACTATCTACCAGAGGAAGAGATAAAACAGAAGATGGGGTACAGATGTTCCTGGCGGAAGCAGCACAAAGCCAGCACTGCTGATGCCTTTTTTTGCTGCTGTTGTTGAACTGAGTGGGACATACCTAATGGTTGCACTAGCTGGCACTTTTTCTGCAAACTGAACTAGCCCAACTACAGTCAGTCAAAAAGGTTCCCTCTGGGTTGTTATTCAGAGGAAAATTGGGGTTTCAACTACAACCCCCCCTCAGTTTTTCCAAGGAAAACCTTTGAGTTGGAAAGTGCAATCTTACTTTAGAAGGCAGATAGGGTGTGACATGCTATTATGATACGGCCCCCATTTCTCTAAAAAAATGTATAGGCTTGAATCAAAAAAGAGATCCAGCTTTTCTAAATTTAAATAAATAAGTAAATACATATATACATGCTTTCCAAAAGAATAAATTAATTCTTACAAATTGAATTAATTTTGTAGTTGCTAAAAACAGCTCCCTCCCCAAAACTATGACAGCTATGAACATGTAAAGGAGTATATTCAGACAACACACTAACAACCTAATAAAAATATTTACTTACATTGAATTTGATTCAGTTAGAGATTTGTTCTAATTATCTGACAGAAATTAACTACCTTTTCTTATTAGACCCTAAATAAAATAAATTATATTGTACCGACTTGAATAGTTCACAGGGGGAAATTGTCTGAAGAAACGAATACCTCGTTCTGCCTGGTGAGGGGTACAGTCTGCTCAGCATCTTGCAGGATGAACCCTTCTGAATATTCCCCTCTCTGTGGGCTTGCTCCGCAACTCCCCAGCCCTTGAAGGGATCACAGATACATGAAGGCATAATGAAGCCTCTGTCTATACAATTATAAAGGATTACTAAAAGTATCAGAGTTGCTGTAAATAAATCATTATATCAGGCTCATTTAGCCTGATTCCTACCCTCAGATGGCTTGTAATACAGTCCCAGCTCTGAAAGTCAGCCATTCCTACTCAATTAGATTTATCACTAATCAAAAATGGAAGCTATCCTGCCAGCTCTGAATTGCACTTGGAAATGCCATGTTGGGCTCAAGCCTCAAAGCTGTATTTATTCATTTATTCAAATTTAAAAAACACCCATCTGCAAAGATTTAGATACCCTAACTATTAATTAAAAATTACAATGACCATCTAGGGAGCTGCAGTGCCCACATTAACCCAGCCATCTAGTAAATCACAGCAGCAGAAGAGCTCCTTTCACCTGCCGTCTCCTGGCAACACACCTTCCACCTTCCTCAAAAACTCCATCCATTAAATGGTTTACAGCAATTGCATCTCTGCAAGCTGCAATTTTCCCTTTTCACAAAGCCTGACAGGATGACCGGTCTTGCAGGGACCTTGCAGCCAAACCTGCATCAACTGTACTTGGGGCAGAGCTGTCACTGAGCCAGGGTTGGTGGTGTGCTGGCAGGATCTGTCCATCCTCCTACACGAGGGGAGTTTGCACTCCAGGGCTGCAGGGGACTTGCTCCTGGCCCAACACTGTCTTAAAAGACATCTTCCTTGTCTCCCTCTCCACCTCGCTGGCAGCTCAGATCGTACAGTTGCATCTGATGCCCAAATCCCCACCAAGTTGCGCTTGCTGCTGACCTGCTCCATTTCTTCTTGCTTTTGGGTCCCAAATCACCGCATGGAGAGAAAAAGGATTTTGTGCCCCGGAAGATCTCCGGTCACTTCTAATTCAGGGCCAAATGGTCATACAGAGGTGAGTATGATACCTCTCCCCCACTGCCAAGTAAATCCATCTTCTGCAAATGTGTATTGGGCCAGGATACAAAACAACATGCTGTGTGGGCAGAAGTAAATAAAATCCCTTTACCATTGCAATCTAGCCATCTCTTGGCAGCCATGGCAACCAAATAACAGTACTCAGGTTCTGTCACCAGTGATACGGCATAAAAGTTTATATAATATAACTCAGGATAGGCTTATACCAAGTTTCACACAAGGAAGTCGAAAGTTAATATTGTATTTACCTAGAGTTACAGTAGGAACCAGGTGTGTGTGGGAGGAGACATCTGGATATGACCAGATTATATTTTGTAGTTTAATCCCTTCACTGTCTCATAAATAGATTTAGGTGTCAAAATACTCTTTGAAATTGCTCCTCAGGAATGAAATGAACAGCGTTCTGTGAGTCTCTATACAGTCTCCAAGGCTGCTTTGAAGACATGAAAGTTTTTCTACTGTTGTGTGACCTCATGAAATACTAATATCAGACATACTTCACATGTAATTCTTTGTCCCTGAGGGGATGATTAAGGAGAGGAAGAAATGTTTTGTCTAGGGACAGAACATTTGTGGAAATAAGAATATCATGGGAGTAGAAGTCCTTTCTGCACAAGGCAGCAACCCAACCCCAGTCTCCATCCAGACATCCTCTGAGGTCTGCTTTTTAGGAAAGTATAGTCTTAGCTGCTAGGTAGAGACTGATAAGGAGAATATATACATATATGAAATCTCTTTTTCCCTGGATTGTGTGAAGAAGCTAAAAAATGGCATCTGAGTCAGAGCATACAAGTGAAACAAGCTCTCAGCTCTCCATAACATGGAGGAGCACAGCACAAACAACTCACATGAATCCATGCTGCTAGTTGCTAGAATAATTCAGTAAATATCTCATGGCTAAAATCTCTAAGAGCTGATGGCAAAGGTAAGTCTATTGATTTGATCCATGAGACCTTACTCCCTAGTCTCTATCAGTGGTTTACACCTCTCTGACACCAGTATTACAGTAATAAACCAAATCCATCATATTCATATGAAAACCAATAACGTGCATTAGAACTAAGCAATTAAACAGGATAATATGTTTCAACAAAACAACTGTTTCAATCCAGCAGAAGCAGCAGGAAATAATTTCATTTTATTTTAGAAAACACTTTTCTTTTAAAGAACATTTTAAAAACTCATAACAATTTGAGTAAATGTGAATGGAAGTCTTTAGTCAGCACTCAGAAAATGAGAAAATGGATGATTTAAGATGTGGAACCTATAAACTTAGCCTCCTTGAAGTTATCAAAGCCAGCAGAGGATCTGATGCTAAAAGGGACAATTTAAAAGAATAAGAAAATGCAGTAGAATAAAAAGGAGGGTCAAAAGCTATATACATTAAAGCAATTATTGTTCAGCTTGCTGCAGTGCAACATATTAATATAGCACAAACTTTACATGCAGTTTTGTGAATTAAGCAAAAATGAGAAGAGGTAATTTTGAAATCTTCAAATCAAATGGATATATCAGAGATTCAAATGCTTGATCTGGCCATCACTTTAAAAGCAGATATGATCTGTAGTTTCAACATTAGGTATTACAACAAAGGCTTGACGTCATATGCATAGCCTGTTCTACAGCAGGTGTTTACACCAGTGGGCATCCTACCATGTCTGGTGGATCACATGTCTGCACATCATCTTACTTGACCACAGTTATGACACTGCACAGCCACTCCTCTCAGGGTCAGGGCCTGGTTTTGACCATGTTGTAATGAAAGACATGGACGGTACAGGTGCCAAATGCCATCCAGGTCTTAAAGTTAAGAGTGACTGAGTCTGATGTAGTAACCAGTTGTTAGACTCTGACTACCTGTGTAGTCAACGGAGTAGGCTCCACTTTCAGACTGCGTATGATAGACGGTAACTTTGGGCATTATGGCTAGATCATGACATCCTTACTCACATCCACTGAGTTCTTACCTCTGCTGGTTGCAAAGGGTCTGGCAGCCCTGTCTACTACCCCTCTGAGTCATTCATTGCTCTTCTGACAATGAAGGATGTCTTAACAGGCATCATCTCAGCCTATCTGAGGCGCCATGGTAGATGGTCTGAATATGGTCTATGTCTATGCTGCTAAGACAAAAAAAAAGGGCCAGGGGCCCAGCCTCTGAAACTCAGGCTAGGTAGGGTGGACAATGTCCACACTGCCTTGCGCAAGGGCCTTTAGAGCAGCCTTGTCTTGGAGAGAGCTGGCTGACACAAGCCAACGAATGAGCCATTCAGATAATCAAAGATACAGTATTTGACCTTGTTCCCTGATAACATAGACCTACACTATATCTAATCAGTTATGCAACACAACCCACATGCTGATGTAACATTTCCAGTATGAAAATGGAAGAAAAAGGAAGAAAAAACAGATCTATCTGAGAAGGTCAAAGTCTGCATTCTAAAACACTGTGTTAGGATATAGCTTACAGTATTTATTAGCACCTCTATAAATACTGAGATAGAGATCCTCATACTATCAAGATATTTCCAGTAGCACTTACATTGTGCAAGACGTCTCTCAAGCATTACAGAAAATCATGTCCTTGCTTGTAGACCTCTTCTACTTTTTGCACTAAGAGACTGATACCTTTTTTTATCCCAGCTGCTCCCTTTTACAGGAAGATAAGCTTGCTGTACTGTGAAAGAGCTAATGAATGCATTCTTGAAACTAATTCTGAGCTAAAGGGGATGAACCAGATGACTCACAGGTTTTGGTTGCTGCAATTTTGTTAAACCCACCGGTAGCAACATCTGTTCCTTGAGTGAGTGAAGCTGGAAATGCTTTATTTTCCTTTCTTTTTTTTTTTTTTTTTTTTTTTTTTTTTTTTTTTTTAATTATCAGAGTTATTAAAAAAAAGGAAGGGTAAGGTAGAGTGTTGGCTCTAAGGATCGTGTCACAGATAAGCTATTACTGGCACTTGGTTTACTTCGTCTGAAGCTTCTTCAGGCCTTTACACTTGACTTCAGTGCAGATAAGCCTTCACCAGGCCACTGTGAACATATCTGGAGGGAGGGAAACATGACATTTCCACCTACACTTTCCATCTGATGAATGTTCATCCAACATGCAAGTGGTCTATTTCTTAGTTTGTAAAATAGATTTATCTGTGAATTGACACCCCTCAGATATCTCAGAAAATAACTACAAAAGGCACCTCACTTTGTCAAGACATTTCCACTTCTACCTGCCTTGGAGGAGAGGGGAGAATTCATCTGAGGATGCAAGTGGTGATGCTGTCAGACTCGAAAGGAGCATTGCACAGGCTCTCCTTTGGAGACAGCCAGGTAGACCTAGTCCCAGTACTGTCCTGGATGTCTAATACAAACAGATCCTCCAGTCCTAAAATAGGAGGCAGATGGAGAACTTCTTTCTTATAATAGAATAAAACCTTTGATGCAAAAGTTACAGTGGGACTACTCAAGGGATAGCTCACCCATGTGAGGATGAAACTCCTAATTATGTGATTTTTAGTTTTGCAAGAGTTTCAGTCATAGACTCATAGAATGGTTTGGGTTGGAAGTGATCTCAAAGACCATCTAGTTCCAGCCCCCCTGCCATGGGCAGGGACACCCTCCACTAGAACAGGTTGCCCA
>VXBL01008400.1:0-43820 GCA_013400195.1 Aramus guarauna | reverse complement strand
AGTAAAGAATTTCTTCCTTATATCTCATCTAAATCTACCCTCTTTCAGTTTAAAGCCATCACCCCTCATCCTATCACTACATGCCCTTGATAAAAGTCCCTCTCCAGCTTACTTGTAGGCCCCCTTTAGATACTGGACAGCTCCAATAAGGTCTCCTCAGAGCCTTCTCTTCTCCAGGCTGAACAACCCCAAGTCTCTCAGTATGTCTTCACAGGAGAGGTTCTCTAGCCCTCTGATCATCATCATGGCCCTCCTCTGGACTGATCCCTGATCCCTGGGTGCTCGGACAATTTCTCTGTATTCCTCCCAGGCTACCTGCACTTGCTTCCACCCTCTGTAGGCTTCCTTTTTTTATGTTTGAGTTTGTCCGGGAGCTCCTTGTGGGCCTCTGGGCGTTTTTGCCTGACTATTCTTTGCTGGGATACATTACTCCTTAGCTTGGAGGAGGTGATCCTTGAATAGTATCCAGATTTCTTGGGCCCCTCTAACCTCCAGAGATTTGTCCCATGGTACTCTACCAGGCAGAACCCTAAAGATGCCAAAGTCTGCTCTCCTGAAGTCCACAGTAGTGAGCTTGCTGTGTACCCTCTTCGCTGCCCTAAGGATCTTGAACTCCACCATTTCATGGTCACTGCAGCCCTTAAGCTTCACATTCCTTACCAGCCTCTTTTTGTTCGTGAGAATAAGGTCCAACATGGCATTTCTCCTTGTCGGCTCCCCTATCATTTGGAAAAGGAAGTTATCATGAACACATTCCAGGAACCTCCTGGATTGCTTATGGCCTGCTACATTGTCCCCNTAGTGAGCTTGCTGTGTACCCTCTTCGCTGCCCTAAGGATCTTGAACTCCACCATTTCATGGTCACTGCAGCCCTTAAGCTTCACATTCCTTACCAGCCTCTTTTTGTTCGTGAGAATAAGGTCCAACATGGCATTTCTCCTTGTCGGCTCCCCTATCATTTGGAAAAGGAAGTTATCATGAACACATTCCAGGAACCTCCTGGATTGCTTATGGCCTGCTACATTGTCCCCCCAACAGATATCAGAGTGATTGAAGCCCCCCATGAGGACCAGGGTTTCTGAATGTGAGCCTATTCCTATCTGTCTATAGAGGTCCTCATCCACTTGGTCTTTCTGGTTGGGTGGCCTGTAGCAGATGCCCACTATAATGTCACTTGTCTCTGCCCTCCCTTTAATCCTGACCCATAAGTTCTCAGTCAGCTCTTTATCCATCCCCAGGTGGAGCTCCGTGCACTCCAGATGGTCCTTGAGGTAGAGGGCGACACCCCCTTCTCCTCTCCCCTACCTGCCCTTCCTAAAGAGCCTGTGTCCTTCTATCCCACCATGTCTCTGTGATGCTGATAAAATCATAGCCCTGCAGGCGATCACACGTCTCTAACTCCTCTTCTTTATTCCCCATGCTATGCACATTTGCATAGAGACATTTAAGTTGGGCCTCCAGTGAAGCTGACTCACTGGCTGGAGTGGCTGGAATTCCTTTGTGCTGCACTTCAGGTGCTGTCCTAATTCAGCCACATACTGAAAACAAACAGCTAAACAGAAATCCTTCACCAGGAGGCTTCTGCCCACTCTGCCCACGAGCATTTGGATTCATCCAGGCCTCCTCAGAGCAGGCAGGATGTTAGTCTGCGCATAATCCCACTGGAAGCAATGGAGTTTGAGGGGTTACTCGCAGGGACCCATATCTAAGCCTATGTCCACTGAGTGGTGCTGTACAATAGACCTCACTGTATGGTTATCAGTGATACGTCAAGCACTAAGGGAAGGTCCCTCAGCCTGCTTTTGTCTCTTTACAGTAAGCGCAGGAACTGCACTGAAAGATGGGCACTGGGAAACTGGAGGTAGGAGGGCTTGTCTGGGAGCGTTGAGGAAGGAGAGGCACATAGAAATCCAAAAAATATCATCCACTTTGCTAAAATCTAATTACAGAGCTTGGTATTGCGTCAATGGTGAAGAATAGATGAACTGATACTGGAGGCAAGACCAGGAGGGGCAGGATTCTAGCAGATATACAAAACAAACCTGTGCCTGGTTAGGCAGCCCCAGGGTGGCTTTTCTCACACGTGCAGGGACCTGTCCCCAAATCTGGGAGCACAATATTCCATTTCATGTTTGCCATCTCCCACCTCCTCCCCATCCATCACCCATACTCCTGACGCTCAATTTCTGTTCTTTGTCCCTTTGAAATCCAGCCAGGATTCACACTCTCTCCTCAGTCCTGTGAGGGTGTCAGAATCTGCTCCAGGTAGGGGACATTAAGAATAAAGCTGACAGAATGGGGACTAAACCTTGTTTACCCTTCCCACACTCATGCTGAAGCAGTACGGCATAGTAAGATTAGACACATTCCTCCTGATGCTGGCTGTAATGAGAAACAAGAAGTAATGAGGTGATTTATTATCCCCTGTCCCTTCTGAAGACCTCAGCACACACTGGCTATGTCCTATACTCCTCAGCAATTGATTTCCGAGGGACAGAACTCTATTCACTCTTTTGCTGCTTCAAAATACCTTGCCTGTTCCCCCAACACAAGCAAATGAGGACACCAGGCATGTTGCCAGGTTCTCAGAATTTTCCCTCATAAAAGCAATATATGTGCTTATTGTTCTTCTAGAGTACAAAAATTGGAAAGGAGAAGAGCAAACAGTAAATTGCACAGTTTATTTTGTGGAATGGAAAAAACAGCAGCAGATCACTACTGCAGTGAAGTCCACTTAGTCATAAACGTGTCAGGGCTTGATGGAGAGTACCATAGTCACGCAGATGAGTCAAGATTCCCCAAGAGGAGTTTCTGCCGAGTTCAGCTGGTTTACCAAATTTGATGAAGAATAAAAAACTGAGGAACTACTCCAGTGGCTTCAAACAGTCCATCCCTTAACTGCTATCAGTCTTTTGGACTCCCGGGTGCCCCAAATTCTCAGAGTCAGAGTCCTGTTTTGCCAAACTTTGGCAAACAGAAATGAACAAACAGTCCTTGTCCTGGAGACATTATAAGGCTATCTTCAGATTTTTCCTATACTTTAATCATGTCTGAATGGAATCTAAGGAAGGCATGAGATATTTAATGTACATTTGTGAAGTTCTTGTTCAGCATAGATTGGATTCGTAGGCTTTCATGCTAGAATGCTTTTCTTCACCCTTGATCCTCTTGGTTTCTTTGAGGCTCCTGGTGAAATAAAGGTGGAATGGATTCAAATCATACTACATCCAGTGATATTACTGGTACCGCTGAGCGTACAAGCAACAGCAGGAAATCCCGGCTGATCTGACTGAATAGGCAGCTCTTCCACAGAGTGGTGTTGATACAGTCATGGTATACTGAAAAGTTTAATTAATGTTTATTCAGTCTCACCCTGTGTGAGACAACAAAAGTTGGGTGGGCAACTCAGACTGCCTCCAGTCCACAGTTGCCAGGGTCCAACTTCTTACATGACTGATGGAAAACAGTCATGATCACTGAGTTTGACAACTCTGTGCCCTTTATCAGCCTGGTCCAGTGGCTGCTTGGAGTCATCAAAAATGTCTTCTCTTTTCACTGGACAAGTCTTTGTAAGACCCACTGGGTCTGATGATACTGAAAGTGATCCACAGTACCTCACTTAAATGAGGTAGCACCAGTGTCATACCAGATTATAATCACAAAATGTACTGATAGGCCCAGTGGCCTTCTTCATTAGAAATAAAAGTTCCATAAAGTGAATCTGGGAACCTAGACAGTTTTTCATGTACTGATTAAGTTATAGTGACATGAAGCAGAGCCAACAGGCTTGAATGTCAAAATAATTCAGGAAAAAAAAAAAAAAAAAAAAGTCCTTCTCTTAATACAGAGGATTATTCTTCTGGGAGACAAACATCTTAAAAATGGAGCTTGCATACTGTTTGTAGTACTTACAGTGTTTATCTCATACTGTTTTGCATCACACAAGAGCAGTATTTAAATAAAAGCTAGCTTAGGATACTCCTGTTAATGCTGCAGACAATTCTTCTGGAGTCTCTTAGGACTTTGTTCTTTCCTCTGAAAGTATCTCAGGACTGTTTGTGGCCAACAGATTTAATCTGACACCCAATGTTGCTTCTTGCTCTGCAGCAAAGAAACCACATACCCCCTGGTCATTGCTTCCAGAATCCTGCCACCCAGTTCATCTGTGCTTGGGGTCTACTTTGGCAGACTGGCTATAAGACACACCTGCTTTGGTCTGACCATCCAGTCCAGCACAGTGTCAGCACATGTCCTGGCTTGGTCGCAGAAGAGCTGTGGCTGCATTAGGCTGGTGCGGTGCCCAGAGTAATTAGATCTGCCTCTCAAGAAGACTAAAGAGCTTGGGCAGAATGACAGGGCGATGTAATTATACCGCTTCAGGAGCTAATTCAGGAACCACAGCATTAGGTTGAATTGTGTAGCTTAGGTATTTCAGAAGTTACTCCATTTTGAATTATCTTTGATAAGAATTCACAAGGGAGAGATTTAGCACTGCAGCTGTGGGTACTCATCCATCTCTTCCTCCTACTCCTATTAGCAGTGCCTCCTGTGGTGTTTTCCCTTCCAGTCCCAAAACCTGTGGTGCAGCCAGAGGAGCATTACTCCCGCTCCATGTTCCAGGCTCCATCAAGATCACAGTCCAGCATGACTGTCAGAAAGGCATCTGACACAGCTTCCCATTCAACCATGGAAAGGAGCTTACTCCAGCAGTTTTCAGGATTGTGGAATGGGGAAGCACAACATTAAAGGAATGAAAACTAATGGTGTCAAGCACAAAGGAATCAGGTTAGGTTAATAATATTGGAAGGTCACTATTAATTTTTGCTGGCTTTTCAGAATATTTTTTTTCAAAGCAGCTCAGATATGTACTATGATAAGCATAGCATAAATGCTCAGCCAGACAGTCAGACACTGTACCTTCACCTTATTACGTGTGACTGAAACTGCAAACAGCTCAGATCAATCTCAGAGATATTAAATTAGAGCTGAATCTCTATCTCCCATACAAAGTGAGCTGAGCTAAATCTGAGATAATGCCCATATCAAGAGACATTACAAACCACATTCTGCTGGGTGAAGATTTATTTTTAGTTTTTCCACAGAATATTTCTGGTTATATGAACAATGGGAAAGGAGAAAAGCATTAGAAATGCATTGAATCTGTACATGCATTATGTAGCAGCTAGAGGTTCTGTCTTTAAGAAAGGACCGAATAATGATTCTTGCATAATGTAACAATATGATAACTAAAAAGAAGGCCTGGGTTGAAATGGGTAGCAGAGAATATTACAGAATCAGAATAACAAGGGCATTTGAAAATGAGGACAAGGAAGCAAGCAACCCAAGGAAAGAAAAAGTAGATATAATGAACAGAAAGGAAACATTCATTATGGGGTGGGTGCAGAGCAAGAAAGAAGTTAGATTCCTAAACTAAACTAAACTAAACTAAACTGACACGTACAGGCAGTTTTCTGTCTCTGTATCCTTGAAAAAGAGTTTTCTCCCACTCCCCATACTGTTACTACAGTTCTTAGGGAGATAAGGTGGATCTTGAATCTTAAGCATTGAGCTGTGCATCATTGTCATCATCATCACAACTAAACTGGTTTAGGCCACCTCAGATGGTTGAATGAACATTTTTTGGCTATGCCTATAATCATACACAGAACAGAGACAGGTTATAGGCTAACAGGCTGCCCTGTGATCTCCCAAAGTGTTTATTGCTAAAAGTTCTCTGGCATATTTTTGTCTTTTTGTTCTACTATTTTCCCAGAGAGTTTCTGGACACAGATGGGGAATAATCTGGCTGATGGACAGTTTGAATGTGTACACTGTTTTCTGATGAGTGAGGGGAAAGGTTTGCCATGTGGAGATGGATTGTGCTGTACCACTTGGCCTCAGGGCCAGAGTGTGCTCCTCAGTCTGCTTTATTTGGTAGTGCAAAATGAAGCCTTTGAGAATCATAGAGGTCAAATAAGGAACCAGAAGACAGGAAAAGTGGTGAGCATAGTGATTATTCTTTCCTAGAATTTAAGGAGAGTTTCAGAAATGAAAAAGTCAAATAAAATCCAAAGTGGATAAATGAAAGTTATGACACTAAGGCAAAAGTAATCAATGGTACATATGTGGTATACAGTACAACCGGTAAGGCACTGTTCTTTAAGACAGGTTCTGAAGGTTGCAGGGTACCCCAGCAGGGCTGAAAAACTGGAGCAAGTTTGTAGAGTGAAAGAGCCAGGTCTGAGGATCCAGCACTTTTGGGTTCACTTTTAGAGGGTTTACTTCAGTCTAGTTCTAGTCTGCTCTTGCTTGACTGCCCATTAGCAGAAAATATCCAGGAAGTGCACCCTTGAGGACCATTTTTTGGTTTAGTTTCATCCCAAAGGAAAATGGGTCACACATGTCAAGCCTGCTCCGTAATGCAAAATAAAACATGTTATATGGGGATAGAGTCAACCACTTCAAAAGTACTCTTGTAACAACTGACACACTAATGTACATGCATACCACAGAGCATCATAAGCTGAACCCAACATCATTTTTCTATTGCAAAAATGGTAGACATCAGATCAGGTTTTACATGTGGAAGAATAGCTTGCCAGACATATTGCTTTATTCAACTTTTTCTAAGAGCTCAGCTGAAGTGTTTTGTTTAGTTCTGGGTATCAGAAAGACAAGCTTGAGTCACTCTGGATGAAAGCGATTTTGAAAGTATGATCTATTGGGAAAGATTAAAGGGGCTTGGGATTGTTTAACTTAAAGATTGATTAGGGAGATGACAACAGACCACAAACACTTTTAGAGAGAAGAGAATAATCTGTTCCCTCTTCCCATAACAGACATCACAAGCAAGAAAAACAGGAAAAGTCTTCTAAATCTATGCACTAGCACAGTTGCATGCAGAGGTATGACAGTCTCTTTCCAGAAAGATCATTAGCAATTGGACAGGCAGGAGGTATAAATGATCCTTCCTTAGGTTAGGTGGATGAACTAGAGAGCTTCTGAAGCTCCTTCACTATCTATGAATCTATGCTCACTCTCCTGACTCAGTGGCACTACATTTTTTTTTCAAAGGTCCTCGTTTCAAGCAGTGGCGAGCAGAATGCTTTTGTCACAGAACAGCCTACGGACTGGTGTTTAGGATCTTTTCCTGGAACAGCATGAAGCTGCTAAAATGAGAAGGTCCTCGGAATCCATCTTGCATATCTGACTCCTGTGGAGGTCTGACTCCTCTTGCCGTTGAACTACTGGAGAGAAGACGTGCAGCCTCCAGGTCTTCCTCCTCTTCAGACCATGTTTCAAATAAATGTGGTTATGCTTAGGTGGGTGACCTCATGGCAGTGCAGAAACAAAGTTTTGGGTGATTTGGAAAAAGTATTGCCTGTTTATTTGTGCATCTGAGGAAGTGTTGAGAACTGAGCTGTGACTCTAGATTTAGCCTAAACTTCCACATCAAGCATTTGAGCTCTTTTGTACATGTGAATCTAAGTAGCTTCCTTCAAATGACATAAGAAGATTGTGGTGAAGACTGGAACACAGCCTGCACATTCTGTGCTTCTTTCAAGTGCCTTCAACAGAAGAACGTAAGGACACCAGAGAGTAAAAAGAGGAGAGTTACTGGAATTACCAGTTACAGTGGCATATCCACAGGGCAAACTGAACAAGTACCTGACCACTGACTACAATCCTTATGTAGAACAGGATACTAACTAAATGCAGCTAGTAGTAAATTGCTGTAAATCACTTAATCTGTATGTACAAACCTAGCTTATAAGCAAACTCCAAGGGAAAAAGTGGCTCCCTGCTTGTCTGCACAGTTCCACCTTCCTCTCTGGCATGGTACAAAAGGCGCAAAAAGGATGCCTTTTCTGAAGGAGCACTAAGTCAGCCGCAGAGGTCCCACAAGGTCTGGGATGTGGGCTTGAGCAGATGCTCAGAAGCTCAGAGTACTTTGCCCCTTGCAGAACGATGGCCAGACTTCTCACACATCAGAGGGTAGTTGCTGTTCAGGAACAATGTGACATTTAGTACTGAGTCAAGAGAAGCACAGTGGCCTAAGCAGTGCTGAATTACTGTGCTGATGACCACAGGTGCAGTGACATTTTAAAAATGAGTGCTGGCTTTTTAGTGCTCTACAAACTACAAAGCTGATCCTTTAAAGCCTCCATGCATGGGATTCACATTGACTTGTATATACGGAGGACTAGCCAGGTCAAGCCCTGAATATTAAATAATCACTTGTCATTCCTGATGTTGCTTCTTAGAAGTGGCATCATATTCTTTTGTTTAGGCAGAAAGTGTTCAAAAGTTTTTCATACTCGGGGCTTTACTGAACTGAGAAGACTAATATTTATAGAGCAATTATTCCAGGAGGGAAATCAACACTCTTTTTCATCCCTCAAAAAAAACCCCAAATCTGAAATGAGTATAACATTGGCAATATCTACCAACAAAGCAATCACTGAAACAAATAGTCAGTGTTAAAAAGAATATGAGGCCATCCCAGAACAACCTCCACCTTATTAGGCAGCAGTCTAGACAGTCTGGCTGCAATAACATGAAGAATTTGGCTTTTCTAAGCTACAACATAATAATTTTAGCAGCCAAAATACTCCATAGGCAAGGAGAGCATACAGCCAAGTTTTATTTTGTCAGTGCTGTTTACTTTTTAATATACAGTAGAATAAATTGCAAAGGTGTAGGCATTAGTCATTGGGGCCTGAATACAATGAACTACACAGGTGGGGAGAATGTGTCTCCTGGCCTTCAGGACTCTGCAGTTTAACTCTATGTCATCCATACATTGAAGCCAGACTGAGATCAACTCCTGATGAAGTCAAGATCAGACTTGTCCCTAGAGGAGGTTAACTCTAGGAACTGTAGTGGTCTGCACAGGTAATTTACTCTCCAGGGAAAATATATTAAGAACCTGTTGCTGTGGCATGACTCCTCTCCTTACAATGTATGAGGACCTCCAAATTCCTCTATTTTATGAAAATAGAGCATTTCCCTTAAGTACCTGGAATGCAGCCACGGTGGTTTTCCATCAGGCAAAGTTTTGCTTCTCTAAGCCAGAATGAGAAAAAATGGAAATACAGGCATAAGAATGAATGCTGATTTCTAGAAAACTGGAGAACTGCAAATATAATTGACTAAAAGGTAATATATGGAAGCAGTACATTTTTAGGTAGTCATAGATATACTCACTAAATTGATCATATTTTTTTTAACTATGGTAGCTTAACAAATGTGTACACAGAATCCATAGGGTAAATTCTTGTTAATTGCAAACTTGATAGCTGAAAGATGAATAGTCCATGAGTAGAAACACCAAAGGACTAGCCATCATTACATAAATGGCAGATGGCCTGAGCAGCCTTGCAAACTTTGTTTATGAAAGTTGTTTTCCATTTGAATGAAAATGAAGAGGAAATGTAATGAAATGAGGTTGCTCTTTCACCATCCATGGGTTGGATCCAGCTCTTGCTGAAGTCAGTGATGGTTTTGTTCCATGTATAGTGGCCACCTGCTATAAATGGTTGGCTAGATTTCATTTTCAGGTATATTTTAGGGAAGAATCTGGAAAGAATGTGACTCAAGGCTTGCTTTGGAGCAAGGCATTCAGGCTTTCTTCCCAGCCAGTCAATTTGTATTTCTGGGGTTTTATTTCCTTCAGGCTGATAATATATCTGGTACTATGTGCTTGTACAGCACATTATTACCCTAGCCTGGCTGGTGTCCCTGGGCAGTGCTCTCTGATAGATGACAGTAATATTAATGATGAGAAAGAAACATCATCATTTGCATTAGTTCCCTGTTCTGTGAAGAGCCCGAAGGAGTAGAGAGGGCTGGATTTCCTCAGGGTCAGAAATAAGGCCACAAAATAGGACAAATCTGCCATACTGCTGGGCATGGGGCACAAGTCCAGATATTTTTAGGTCATGCCCATTACAAGCACCACATTTTTTTGTGGTTTAGTAGTAGTAGCAGTAGTAGTTGTAGTAGAAGTAGTAGTAGTAATAGTAGTAGTTATAATAAATAATAAATGTTCAGGCATTAACTGACTGGCCTTTCTAAAGGGGTTGCTATCATTTGGTGTTAGAAGAAAGAGGTCTATAGGGAGTGGGGGAACTACTACCACTACCACACTAATTCCCCCTATTACTATGCCTATAAATCTGTTTAGTTATGCCATTAACCTCTTTGGCTAGAGCTAGAGTTTATGTTAAGATGGTTTTTCTGTTTTGTACTTCCCCTGGCTGGGATTCCTTTAATTTCTGGGCCATTTGAGAAGCTTTTGCAGGCAGCTATGAGAATACCTTCACCAAGATATGCATAACATGTTATTTACTAAGAAATTCCTAAAGAAGAAACTGCCCTTTAAAATAAACTTTGCTAGACCTAGGCAAATAGATTTAGAAACATTAGAGTCAGAGCATTTTCATCTGCATGAAAGGGTTGGGTTTTTTTTTACCAACTAACAGCTGTGCTTCACGGATAAGCCCGAGCAGAAGAAAACATGTCCACAGCTTTTATAGCTACTTTAAAGGACTATTGCAAATATCTAGCTTTGCCACTTTCTTCTCAGTGTTTTGCAACTTGAAAATAAAGTAATTTCTTTTTCTAAATATCCTCTCAACTGGAAAATATACCCTTCAGCATTTCCTCTATGATTTTCTGTATGCAGGCAAGGTGAGAAAACGTAGGGCTACTCTGAGACAGAAGCTTTTTAATTTGTATGAAAGTGGGTCTGATAATCAATGTAGAGTGTCCTCTATCTGAAGCACAAAGACTTTGGTGGTCTGGGTTCTGCCTGTAAACATATTTGCTTTCCTGGAAGGCCGTATGTAATTTCACATAGGCTCTGCTCAGGGAAGAGAATGATTGCACTGTAGACACTTAAGTTTTGTATATACTCTGGAAGATGGTAGCCAGCATACTTAAAGATATTAATTGTCACTTAATTTCCTGATGTCATTTCCCAAGAAGACTCTTACAAGAAGGCCAACAAGGACCAATCATTTCATTCTCAAGGCTAGGTGAATATGTTGCAAATGCTGGCACCACAATAAGCATTGATTACACTGGATGGTAGCACTGGTGTGAGACAAGTCCAGATCGCAGCTGATCAGGGACACAATACTACCATGTAGCCTGGGAAAAGCCATTTCAAGTACTCTTTTGTAGGGCTGTTTGCATCTGGGCTGGTACTGCAAACTGTCCAGTATATCAGGGAAGAGCTTATGTGGTCTGTGCATCTCCCTTTGCTCCAGCCTCTGCTGTCTTCCAGTTAAGCATGGCATCACTCATGTCCTGCTTTTGCTCCTCAGGAAAGATTTTACCTATACAGTTTCATTTTGACACATACACAGCTGACTTTTTAATCCAGCATCATGTTAAAAAACTTCTTTGAGTGTAATTTGGAGCTATCACAGTAACATACTAGAAACAAGGCATGTCCAAGGGACATGGAAACATAAATACCGGTTGTGCCATAGTAACATGCTATGCTGGAAACTGTGCTGACTGAACTATCAGTGGTATGTTGTGCTTATTTGTGGTTGACTGCCTCATCAATTTTCGTTTGGGAACTGAAATGGAATTTGGAGGTAGATATGATATTAATTAGGAAGGAAATTGGCTGCAATATGCTTGGAGATAAAAATCTTTTCTGGTGGGAATCTGGTTTTGTATCATGGCCAAATTGTTGAAGAAGCATTTTACTGGAAAAGACATTTTTATGCAATACTGTTACCTCTCACAAGAAAAAAAGATAATTAAACACGAAGATGATTGGATTAACAACAAAGAAAAAAAACCCACCAAAACCAAACAAACCTAGAAAGAAAATACTTTCTGGCTACAATAGATCCTTAAGAGTAAACCTTTGGTTGGCAATGTCTACTACATAGCTCATGCGTATCTCCCATATCTGTGTAAGCAGTCAGGCAGCTCACATCATCATGTCACTTTATACTATTTACTTGGTCATTCTGTCAGGAACATAAGAACATAATAAAACATTCACAAAGCCATGCATAGCTACTACTTCTGCTTTATAGCTCACAAGTGCTATTGAACGGCATCTTACATACAGGCACTATATAATGGTGTGCATGGTTTCAAAGTTAGGTAAGAGTTTGACAGAGAATTCTGACTTAAGACTCTCTGGCATTGATCAACCTCAGACACTGAAACAGAGCTTCTTCAAGCTCCTTTGAAGGAGTTAAATCTCTTTCTCAATTGCAGAGCACATTGAACTGGCCCTGCATGGCATTTCTTGCTCTGCTGGGTCCAAAGTGCAAATCAGGGCAACAAGAGGCAAGGCCAGAAGAGGGGAAAAAGAAAAAAAAAAAAGAAAAAGAAAAAAAAAAGAGAAAATATGAAGGATACACACTGGCTACAGTCAGATGCAAAGCAATGAAAAGCTCCATGGGAAAGGAGGCAGGAGAATCAAGGTGGAATGCTATTTGGGAGAGGAAAAGGCAGGCTAAAGGACATGCTAGGAGGCTGAAATTCATTAGAGGGCTTGTAAGACACAGGAAAGAATGAAATATAAGGAAAAAAAGCAAGACGTGACTGAAAGGTGTGTAAAGACTGAGTGGAAACTGGAGAGAACAACTCTGACAATCAATAGCAGAGTTGAAAGTTGACAGCAATCCAGGAATTTAAATTCAAGGAGTGAAAGACTAGAGCCAGGCTGACTGTCAACATGAAAACTGATGTCTGGTCTCCTAAGTAAGGGAGGACTTGAAATAGAGAAAAAATAATAATAAAATCAGGGAAAAGGAAGCAGAACTCACTGGAAGATAAAAAAGAGACAAATAGTTGGATTTCAAAGAGAAGAAAGATAAAAGGGCAGTAGGGATTGACCTGACAGGAGAAGGCAGTAAGACTGGGAGCCTGGCATCTTTGCAGCAGGTTTGGGAGTTGGAGAAGTGCCTTCAGCCAGGTCTCAGCAAGACCTAGAAACGCAAGGAGCAAGAGAGGAAGGAGAGGTCAAAAAAGCTTTGATGAGAAAGCTGACAAAAGCCAGGGAGATGGGTTAGTCGTGGTCCTACCATCCATGTGGTATCAGTCAACTGTGAGAAAGAGACTGTAGCCCAGCAAAGGAGCTAATCTGGGACATGCCATTGTGGTTTGATGTCAAGAGTCCAATTGTTTTGTGGGGAATGTTATGGAAAGGAGAGTTCTGTATTTCTTAGACCAAACTGTATACTCCTAAGACTACCTCAGGCCTGAAAAACTGTGGCTGCAGCTTGTGCCTTGTGGCTTGAGGAGAAAGGAGTGTCTTAAGTTTATTTTTTTTTTTATTTCTCTGCATGGCACAGCTGGTAAAGTTGAGAGCGAACAAGTGATCAGAAGGGGCAACAATTTCCCTGTCATAGTGAAAGACATTGGGCTTATCTGGAAGCTCAGAATTACAACTCTTCTTAAAGAGCTGCCAGAAGAGGAGCTATCTCTTACCTGGATGTGCTTAGCTGGAGAGATTGCTTTTAGCCACAGCATTAAAATTCAATGTCAGAAAACTCAAGGTCAAGCTTTTGTTTTTATCAAAGCTTTAAAATTTTAAAAATCTTTAAGGACTTACTTTAGAAAGGGTCCATGGTTGAAAACCTAGCGTAAATGTTTAGTAGATCTGCAAAGTAGCTCTACTTACTTGTACGGGAGACCTCTTCTGCACCAGAGCAATTTCAGTCCATGAAATGCTCAAAGATGCAGTGCCACCTTTTGGACAAACTGATGTCATGTTAGGTCAGGCATGAAGTTAAAAGAGGGAGAAGAAATAACAGGTGACATTCAGGTCCTGGCCAGAATTGGTTCTCTGAGAAATGATCAGTAGCAAACGGAGAAGATAATTTGGAACAGTACTCATGAATGTCTGTCTGTTTTTACTTTAGTAAATTTATGGCTTTATTTCCAAATTTATTTGAAAAGCTTTTTAAGGTCAGTGAACTCTATAACTATAAAAAAAGAAAGCAAAAAGAAAGAAGAGCAAAAAGCACACCATGGTTATATAGAACTGGAGTATGGGCGTTAACTCACAGCTCTGAGACTTGCCTGCTGTAATGTTAGATAAGCAGTACCAATTTCTCCAGTGGCTACAAATCTACAGTGCATGATCTTCATGATTTAGGGAAGAACATTCAAACAAATACATACGCCATCATCTAGATCCAAGGGGACCACCTCTGTGGTCTTGAAGATTTAAAGGCTAACAGCATGGAAACTGTGTGTAGTTCTCATCTAGCAGAGGGATACTTTAAATGATATATTACTCATCTTCAGTTAACTGTAAAGTCTGTGTATTACCTTGCCTGGTGAAAGCATCAACAAACAAGAAGGAAGCTAGTTGTACAGAAAAGTGAACTGATTAGTCTGGAAATTGCACATCCACCCAGTGGTACCCTCCTGGTGGGCTGTGCGCACTTTAGGTAATCTCCATAGGTTAACTCTTTCCTTGAAAACACTAAAAGGACATTGTACAAATAAAGTGCCCAAAACTGGAAGCATAATGAAAAAACCTAGGCTCTACATCTTTCTGCAGAGCAAATCCTTTGCCTTGTACCCAAGCTAAATTTGACATAAGGTCTTAGATAATTTCCTCCATTTCTTCTCCCTGTGTCGCAATAGCAGCAGGAGCAATGGCAACCCTTGCACAGAAAAAAACTCCGATAATCTGCCACAAAATAATATCCATCCATAGGTCAATCATTAGGGTATCCTAGTGCTTTCCTGGAAGTGTTGTAATAAGGACTTGCAGTCTGAAGCGGGACAATATTCTACTACTGGGTCCTGCCACTTTCAGAGCTGTTACCCTACCGAGGGGACAGCAGCCTAAAACTCCAGCAGCATCTGCAAGCACCTGTAAGACCTCTCCATTTTGTCACAGCTGCTGCTTTCTGCAGCCTCTGTCTTATCTCCTAGTGACCAGATCTAGAGTTCAGGGGTCCGGAGGCTCTTCTTATTTTGCCTGAAATTGCTGGTAGGTATCTTGGTGGTCGTGGGACCCATCAGGTATTTAATGTCTCTCGCCTGTGTGCCAGTACAGGGATTGTTATTAGACTCCTTTGTCTACTCCCTGCTCACCAACTCGGCTGATTGCAGTGACAGATAGTTTTCTGCAAAAGGGGGAATTACAGAGCGTGCACGTATTGCTTCCTAGTAGGGAAGAGGTGCTTTCAAGAGTGACAAGGGTTCCTGGTCCCAGCAGCGGACCTGTGCTAAAGCAGCTGTCCTCTCCCCAATGTTTCACTTGTCTTTGAACATGTCTTTCTCTCTATCTCCCTTCGCGCTTGTCTTTGAACTTGTCTTTCTCTCTGTCTCCCAGTCCATTCCAATAATGGAGTGGATTGAATATGATTTAGTCTATGGCCTTGCTAATAATGCTCTCTCTCTCTTTTTTTTTTTTTTTTTTTTTTAAGCTTGGCAGCTAAAACAAAAATATAATGAAGAAAATGTATTTCAACTGATAGAAATCCTTTTCGTTCAATCCCAAATGAGATATTCTGGTTTAGTCTTGTGCATTTTTCTCGTACTTTAAAAAAATAAAATTTAGTTGAAGTTAGTCTTGAAATACTACTATAAGAATACTACCTATATTATATATAGCATACTATATAAATTTCCAAATTTTGAAATATTTTGATTGTTCCAATACTCAAAAAAGAAATTATTAGAACTGCATCCACCACTGAAAAAAAAAAAAGTCTAAAAGTCTATTTGATTTAATCTGTAAATATTTGTGCATTTTGGCAACAATTCAAATATTGGCAGTCCAAAGCATGTTTTTCTCTAGTGAATAAATGATGCATATGTAAAAATATGTCTGAGTCTAATCACATCTTTCAATTCACGCATGTGTTAGAAAAAAAAAAAGTGTTTGCTTTCAATTAGCAATGAATCTGAAAACGTAAAAGAAATAAAAGCAGACCACTCACAGAAAATTATATTAGAATATTACATTATACTCAAATTTGGTTCAGATGCCTCTACTTCACCTGTGTGCAGTGGGGGCTTGTACCAGCAAATATCAATTAAGTGTTCATCTTTTCCGTGCTCTGTACTTGCCTGTTATTGTGCCATTGCTGTATGCACTGTATTGCAGCTCCGTTGTTTTTTTTAAAATATATGTCATGTTGCAGGGATGTGATACAACATGACAGAGCAAAAGAAATACGATAGTGTGTAATTCTGCACACACGCAGCAGCTGCTATATCTATGATTCTGCAAGGGGATAAAAGATGAGCGGGGAATATAAAGTGATGGGCCTGACTCCAGCTCTTCTCTTCCACCGGCTTCATGCAGGCACCATAAAATTCAGATGCAGTAGAATGGAGAGTTAAGCCACTGTCTGTCTTGTCATGGGCAACTAAACCTGTTAAGAGGAGCAAGGCTTCCTTTCACTTTCTCCAGATAATCAAATTTGGTAGAATCTAAAATGCTATAAAAGGAGGACATGCACATTAAAGAGATGGACCAGCAATCTACTGGGCTTAGGGAAAAAATGCCCAAATCTCATTCACATAGCAGTCTCCAATAAATGAGATGGAGGAAATAAGGTGTTAGCCCTATTAAAAATACAGAGTAAAGTAGCTGCCATGCATAAGAATAAGGTGATGTTTTAAACCTGAGGTCATGCTATAATTATTTTTTCTGAGGTGCTAAGCATCTCCAAATCATCATCCAATATTCATGCCAATATGCTACAATTAGAGAGATGACTAAGTAGCAATACATGGTATGCAAGGGAGGAAAAGCCACAGACAGCTGAAAAGCTTCTCCTCACAATTGCAACAAGAAGGTCTTCTAGTGGGGGGCATCAATTTTGCTTAGGACACCAAGTTCAATTTTCAAGTCCACGTGCAGAAGTTGGTTTCAACAAATATTGTTCAAGCAATACAAACCCTCTCCAGGATGAACACAGCTGCAACGAGCAGCTTTTGAGGTAACAGATTGTCCTCTGTATTAGAAGCTGAATCAGTAGAATTACTTTTAAAATGTCACTCTCTAGTTACTCTTTAAGTGCATCGGCTATAGTTACCCATGGAACTGTCTTCGGTTCTTCCTCAGATGTTTGGAATACTGTGCTCTTCTATCATTGCTGGTGAGCCACAAATCAACATGCACCTTCCTGTTATCTCCTGTTATGAATGCCATCAAAACCCAAATGATACACCCATAGCTGGCATGAAATGAAGTGACAGTGCGTGCTAAGTCTGTAGACTGCAGGTGCCCCACCTCCGTTTCCCATGAAGATTTTCAGTATTTCAGTGTGAACTACATGTAATAGCTTTGAGTGGGCTTGTTGTACGCAAGAGTGGGTTGTTCTGAGCCATGCTTAATCTTGGCTTAAAAAGGTGGGATTTCATCTTCCTTGAGGGATTTGTACCTATTTACATTATGGCTGAATCGAAGCTATTTTCTAAGTTCAAATCTCCTAGAAGATTTTCTTTATTTACTGGTCTTTTTGGGGGGAGAGAGAGTTTGTTGATTCAGCAACACAACAGATTTTGCAGATTCTGTCCACTATATCCTGGACATAATAGCACACTTAAACATTATTGGAAGGTTTTTGTAAAACTCCTGGGACCAAGCTCTGCAAATCTTCCTGCCTTGACCATAGCAGTTCATGTTGTTGTTGGGATCTGCCTGGATGAATCAAGGGTCACATCACTTGAACAGAAACCACAGTTCAGTGGACACCAGAAAATGATACCTAAGAACAGGGCGTGCCCACTTTCAATTGTACATTTCCTACATTACTGTTGGGTGTGTGGAAATACTTTGCATGCAGAAGGTTTGGGGCTTGTTTACACTTAGAGCAATCCTGATGCAGCAGTCAGCAGAGAGCAATTGGTGGATCTGGACCAGTTTTAGCTCACTATGGAGAGAAGCAGCAGTCAGATGCTCTGTTGATGGGCTGCTTAGTGCAACCTATCTCTGTCCTTCCCTATTCCTAATTGTCAACACTGGAGAATCTATATTAATAGATATTAATAGTCTGCTGCCAACTGTTCCTAAGAAAAGCCATGAAAGTTGCCTCACATATCTGTGCCTTCTCTCTATGTGCAGATGTGGCACTGGAGTAGCAAAAAAAAAAAAAAAAAAAAAAGAAAGAAAAAGGCAAATGAAGTGTATGTGAGCCTTTGCCCTCATTTCTGGCCCAGTTCTGTAGACCTTATGTGCAGTGGACTGTGTGACTAACTCTCTTATGCAAATGTACTTTCTAGAAGTTCAGATTAGCTTATACCTTATTCATCAACAGTAAGTTAAATACTAGATGAAGGATTGATTTCCTCATC
Organism: Aramus guarauna; assembly: GCA_013400195.1. Taxonomy (NCBI): domain Eukaryota; kingdom Metazoa; phylum Chordata; class Aves; order Gruiformes; family Aramidae; genus Aramus; species Aramus guarauna. The sequence continues at coordinate 25,514 of VXBL01008400.1, read as the reverse complement.
CAGGTCTCCTCTGTCTGATTTTGCAGTCTCCCTATAGATTTTTCTCAGGTGAAAAATGCTCAGAAATAAACATTCATGTGGTATCAGGCAGCATTTATGATGCAGAAGAGAGTGTATTTTGGCAATACCAATGTTTTCTATAATTGGTAAGACAGCAAAAGTAGGTACTTGACTGAACTCTTGAGTGGCAAGTATTTTACTCGCAGTAAACAACAAGATCATCAGAGAGGCATTCACAGGAGAGAGACCAAATCAGTGAGTGAGCAGCAGATGGGGCTTGAGATTCAAAAATGAAGAGCACGGGCGACTTCATCTCCTAAATCTATTATTGATTAAACCATGAACAGGCAAGACTCTCATTTCACTGATGTTTAGTGCAGCAGCTCTTGGCTGCCAAGCTTAGGGAGTGAGCAACCTAGCAGGAATTAGAAAAGAGTTGGATAACAGAGTCTATGCAGATAAAGAGCAATCATACCATTGTTGTTAATAATAATTCATGCATTGCTGAAACCATTTGCACAGATATTACAATCAGAGATGAAGAAAGAAATTTTTAGCAGTACTGGTGGCAGCACAGCTGCACAAGTGTGGGGCTGGCACAAATTCCTTGTTAGTGAGTAACCTATCTACTCAGCACCACTATCTGCAAAACCTCCTTTTGCTCCTCCCTACTGCGACTCTCATCCTGTTGTTACCCCTGTAGTAGCTGATGCACATCTACAGAAGTAGGGGTAGCTCTGCCTCATTACAGAGCGATGCTTTTATTTTCTTTCTCTCCCTTAGCACCTGGTATAACGTAACATTTTCTTTCCTACCATGTTGGCCTCTTTTTCTTTTTGACACAGTTGGGTTTTTTTGGAGGATTTACTTTTGTCTCCTCTTCCTCTTGATCCCAGCCTTCTCTTGAGTATGATATCCAACTTTTTCTTTCAGTACAGGATCCTCTCTTTGTTCAAGCTTCTCTTCTATCAAAATCTGGATACTTTTCTCAGGGTCTTAATCCAGTGACAATGTAATGACTACCTGTTTCTGCAAGGCAAATAGTGCCTAGGCTGTTAGAGTTATTACTCAGTCTTTCCTACTTCCTATCCTACCTTGTGAACAGGGAGGTTTGTTTGGCCCAAGTAAGCCACCGAATAGCCAAAGACAATGTGTAGGGTTTGAATTCTTATTCTTCTATGTTCCTTCTTCCTGAACCTGATTGGTATGGTTTCCACTGACTTTGAGAGATTTCGCTAAGGGCAGTTCTTAGCACCCACAGGCTTTTGAATTACAAAATGCTACATCATGCTAATACTGAAAATTTGCTGTCCTCTTACTTGCAAATCGTGGCCTGAATCTGAAGTCTTCAGAGACAGCACTTCTGCTCTACTTCTCTACCTAAGCATGTACCTCTAACAGCATGTGTAGAGCAGATCTTGGGAAAGGAGCTGCAGTGTGATATCTTCTATGCTTTTTGCTCAAAGGAAAAAAAAAAAAAAAAAGAAAGCCAGGCTTCATCTTCTTTGCTCCCCCCACCAAGCATTTATCCACATGAAAAAAGATCCTCTTCAACCTTCTCTTCTCCAGAGTCTGCACGACCCCAGCTCTCTCTGCCTCTCCTCATGTCAAAGTTGCTTAACAGTCTTCATGGCCCTTTGGTAGATTCTCTCTGACATGTCCATGTTTCTCTTGTACTGAAGATCCCAGAACTGGCCACAGAGTACTCCAGGTGTGGAGTCACCAGTGCTGAGCAGAGGGTAAGGGTCACCTCCCTTGACATGCTGACAACACTTTTCCTCATGCAAAGAGGCTGTTGGCTCATAGTCAGTTTACTGTCCACCAAGACCATGAAGTCCTTCTCTGCTGAGATGATTTCCAGCCAGCTGGTCACCAGTGTGTACTGGTGCCTGGTGGTATTCCTTCCCAGGGACAGATTTGGTATTTCCCCTTGTTGAACTGAATAAAGTTCCGGTCAGCCCATTTCTCCAGCCAGTCAAGTTCCATCTGGACAGAAAGACAAACCTCTGGTGTATCAGCCATTTCTCCCAGTTTTGTGCCATCTGTGAACTTGCTGAGGTTGCACTCTCTTCCATCATCCTGGTCATTAGTGAAGATGCTGAACAGTGCTGTCCCCTGTATTGACACCTTGGACACACCACTAATGACTGGCCTCCAGCAGGACTTTGTGCCACTCATCACAGCCTTCTGGGCCCAACCACCTAGTCAGTTTTCAGACCACCTCACTGTTCACTTATCTAGTCCATACTTTGTCAGCTATTTCTGTGTTTAAGCCCAAATGGTAAAAGCTGGAGTTTCAGGATGAGGGGTCCTATCTTGAGCTGGAGAGAGGTGAATTTAAGCCGTCAGTTGTGCATATAGCACAGGGGGGTTGTTACAATCAACCACCTGAGTGCTTTTGATTCTATGATAAAGAAGACAGTAAAGACCCTTTTCAGCTTCCAACAGCACTTAATCCAAACAGAGCATGACCTGCAAACTGCTGTCATCATATTTTGCTCTCTATTTTGTCTCAAGGGGTGGTTACATTTTGCTTCCTGCTAGACACACCTGGCCACATTTGATTCTGCTCCATTTCTTAAGAGGTCAGGTCTTTAGGCAAGCAATAAGAATTGCCAGTGTGTTCAGAGATTTACAGGTTTGTTCTACATCCTGTAGGCTTCAATCCTTTGCATTTGTTCAGAAACCCCAGGGATGGCTAGCTGAGCTGGTTTGGTTTTTGAGCTGGGCTCTTTTTTCTTTCCCTTCTAAATTTATTAACATGATTTTCAATTACTTTTAGAACCCTGATAGTAATTTATTTTTAATTATCTACACTATGTAGCTGTAACTTGCTAAATATGCAGGTCAGTTTAAGGTCTCCCTCTGAAAATGAGTATTATGGTCATGGAAAGACTCTCAATCTAGTTCTATTATTGTTATTCATTCTAATTAAAATAATACTTAGTACTTATCTAGCAGTTTTATGTCTGGAGTATTTTGCAAACATTTACCAATTAATTTTCACACAATTATTGCAAGGTAGGCAGGAAACAACAGTGAAAAAACCCATAGCATATAGTGAAAAGAAGAAAGTCACTTATCTACAATAAAAGGAGTTTGTGAGCCTGTGTTGCCCATAGGCTCATTCTCCTGGGAATGTATATAGTCTCCTGCACATGTGTATGGAATCACTCTACAGTAGCAGAAATAAGTAATAGAAGCTAATGCACACTCCATTTCCTCTCAGCAGGGAGTGGAGAGCAGAGAAGTTCATATCATCAGGTTCAGCTTGAAAAGAAGAAATTTAACCAACCTAAGGTCAGGATTTAAAGACGCAATAGGTCTCCCTGTCTTTATTCAGAGCCATTGAAAGAATGGGATTCCTCAGCATATGGTTAAGTACCAAGGGAAAAGGACTAAATAGACAAGATTGGATTGAAAGGAAGAGAATAGATCTAAAATTCAAATTAGAGAAGAAATAAGCCCTTGGCCCTGTTACCAAGTTTGACACTGACAGAGATTAGTCTTGGCACCATCAGTAATGAGAGAGTTGGGGTGCTTTTTAAGCTAAATTTGCTGCCAATATCTAAAAGGTTTGCCATCCATGGATGAGCACATCATGTCAGAAGGCCAAGAGCTATTAATACAGTCACCACATAATGAGTGGGGAAGACCAAAGGAGCAGCTTCTGTAAGATTAAAAGCAGTTCCAAGTCAACACCATTTCTGCAGTGTTACAGTTCTATGGATCAGTTACAGCTGAAGACTGGGACTCCAGTGAAGTACATCAGCGATGCAAAGCCATTGACCAGCACATTTGCCAAAAGAAGCCCAGGGAGCACAAGCAAATAATTTGCTCAGGAAAAAAAAAATAATAAAAAAAAATTGATGGCTCTGCTCCCTGGAACAGAATGATGCCAGTATGACACTTCCAGGCATAAGATGGATGCACAGTCTGATCGCCAGCCATCAGGAAAGATGATGAGGAAGCCATCGCCAAGTGCTCCTAAAAGCTATGTCATGACACTTCCAGGCATAAGACAGATGCACAGTTTAATTACCAGCCATCAGGAAAGGCAGTGAAGAAGCCACCACCAAGCACTCCCAAGACCGTTGTCATTAACATGCCAGAGGCTGAAGACTTCCCAGGACTTTTCCTGTAAGCGGGACAAAGTACCTCAAAGTGTATGTTGCTTGCAAGTGTCTCCTTTGTGTATATAAGAGGGCAGAACCCATGCAGTCAAATGAAACATGAAGCAGGGAGGGCAGAGAAGCCACCCTTATCCAAGACTGGCCAAACTTCAAAGACATAATGCCAGAAGACATTAGTATCATGTAAAGGATAGGCTGGGTATGTGCAAGAAAGGATGTTCAACACATCCATGTGGTTATTCCAGCTGTCATGAGATAGACAGGTACTGAAAAAAGTCAGCAGTACATGGTATGAATTACTGGTGAAGAGTGTGCAGGAAATAGTGAAAGGGGTATACAGAGAATAGAGAGGAATGACAGAAGCACATTGCAGTCCCAATATATTGCATACACCTACACTCAAAATGAGAAAGACTTGTTTACTTTTACAGAACATAGCAGAGATCATAGCTGTCTTCTGTTCTTTTGAGCTGTAGAGACTATCAGGAGCACACTCAGATAGGACCAATGATCAGAAAGCAGCATTTTCAATAGGAAAACCTTAAAAAAGCATTGATGGCTAAAGCTCTGAAGAGCCCAGTTCATTACCTTCTACTCTGGTGGGCACCTGCAGGGGGACCCTGGCTTGAACACAGTGTAGATTCCTACTCCATGTCAACAGAAAACCTCAGAAAGCTCAGAAGATGTCAGCTCAGTACATTATTTTCCCCTTTTCCTTTTTGCCTTGTTGAGCTGTGCGTACTTGCTTCACCCTGTATGAGTAGCTCAGGAGTCTGGCATTTGCAGGCAAGAAACTCAGTTCATCTCAGAAACAGAATATGTTATTGTGGCAGAGGAGCACACTCACTGGAACCCCTAATAAGAAGTTTTGGTAGCCATGGCAAGGGTAGCAATATAGGAGCTTAACCTACATGAGCCTCTGGGCCACAAAAGCAAAAATCTACTGGAGCAGAGTGTGTACTGTTCAAAGCACTGATTCACCCTTCACACAAGACATTGCCATGTGGTGTGCAGTGTGGATCAAAAGGTCCTCTCTGTCCAGTCCCCAGGATGGCCTGATTTCCTTCAGCTTTGAAGGCAGGTCAAGGCTACAGACTGGTGATGTCTACTGGCCCACATCTTCAGAGGCAGTAGCTATGCCATGACTCACAGGCAATGTTTCCTACATTTGTTCTCTTATCAACATCATCAGCACTCTTCCCATTCATCATGGGGGCTGGACCAGCATGAGTGATACCAATTCCTTCTCTCCTTTCACCTCGGTGCATTCACTGCCAACCTGGTAAAGAAATTGCTGAATAGTTTCCTGCCTACTGAATAACTGAAGATTTAAAGTTAATACTTTGACCCCGTAGGAAAACCTCAGCAATTGCCCTACTTGTGCATCACAGAAACAAGGCTGTGCACAGGTCTCTTCACAGCCAAGTACATGTCATGGTTCCTCAGTCTACGTGCTTGGCACACGGCCTGGGCTGGGGGAAGCTTTGGACTGGAGCAATGGCTGTTTGTTCAGGCTGATTGTACAGGTTAACTTGTAACAGTCTGAACATGATATTTAAATATGTGATTTGAAGGGACAATAGGTGGAGTTTGCAAGGATCATACCTTGCAGGCTGGGGAACATGCTGCAGGCTGTCCCTCAAGGGGCCTGTGCTTGGGAAGGTCACGAGGAAAGCAGGTCACCAGCAGCAGCAAGGGCTAGAGACACACTCTTGGGGTATGAGAGGACAACTGATGCCAAAAAAGTGTAGATACATTCTTTTTGAGGTGTCTGTAGAGGAACTGTGGCCACAGGTGATCAACGCTGGGGCAGGGACTCCCCTGAGGGACTGCAGCCATGGGCAACCCATGGAGGACCAGTAACATCTAGAGGGACTGCGGCTGTAGATGACCATGTGCCTGCATAAGAAGGGAGACAGATGTTTCTGGAAGTTTTAAAAAGGTAATATTTTTCTTCTTTTTCTCAATACCCAGATCAGTTACTGGGTTTTTGTGTTGGCTGGCAATAAATTAACTAATGTAAGATTCCCCAGTTTGAGACTCTTCTCCCTATGATAAATGTCCTACTGTGTTTCACTCTGGGATTGCCAATGGCATCCAAAGGTACAGCAGTGATAATAATAAGGATAATGAGAACACTGTAACAGACTGTGGATTCAGAATAATCAAGACAGAGTGAAGGGCACATGATAACACCAACACTATCCAGTTCCTCCATTTCATTAGGCATATATATAATATATAATATATGTCATACCATAATATATACATTCATTTGTGTACATTTAAACACAGATATCTTTGTATGTGAATATCTTTTATATACATATGTTAATTTTTATTACATATTAGCATCATTTATTAGATACTAGCCACCACTAGTTGGTGCAACTTACCTTGTCGTGGTGTGGTGGCTTGCGTGCCTTGTCGATCCACAGAGCTATGTCGGCGGGAGCCTTGCGCTCCTGGCAGGTTTAACCAAGCCGAACAGGTCTGTCTGGGGAGAGGCCAGACTAAAATGTTGCACCCTGGCCCTCCAGGTTGGGGGGTTTGTTTTGGGCTAACAACCCAATCATGTAAAAAACAAAACCTGTTACAGAAATTGCAACAACACTATCCCACCGGGTTCGGTGGCATAGTGTTGCTGCAGCCCTATGCTCCTCGAGGAGTAACAAGGACCAAACAACATTAGATACTAGCATGTTCTTATATATATAAATCAATATATAAATATATATTTATATATATTTGAAACTGTGTGTATCAAAATAATATACTCCATATGTACTATACATATATACTAGATACAATATAATATATGATAACCAATAAAAAGATTAAGCCATATTCTTTATAGATTAATATATTGCTGCTCAGCCATCCAGTCAGTATCTCTGACAGACAATAGCCTTCTATACTAAAACTCAGATTATTTTGAACTTTTAGTCTGTATTGAAGAAAGCGCAATAGATTCTTGAAATGTGACTAGGGATTTTTGTTTATTTCTTTTTTAAAAAATGCAATTTCTCCCTGTATATATATATATATGTATGTATGTATGTATGTATGTATGTTCTCCTGGAAAAAGATAATCTGTTTTTCAGATTAAAAATGCTTTAAAATTGTTTTTATGAACTTCAGGGAAAAAAGACATCTTCCCCTCTTCATATTAGGTTTTGCTTTTCAGCAGCTGTCAGGAATTCTGCTGATTCCCTCTCACAGGAACCACCAGGACAGCTCATGACCAATCCTGTCCAGTACGGGTTGATGAGAAAAGTTGGAATCTTGGGGACTACAGGAGTCTTTGGGTTGGCCCAATGCAGGAGACCAGCAATGGACCAGCGATGCAATGAACCGGTAAAGGGAGAAAAATTTATACTTAGGAAAAAATGACTGAAGGTGCTGCTAACAATACATATGAGGCCGTTTTGCCTCACTGTGTAGCGCAATGCCATTTTTTCTTAATAATATTTCTGTTCACCTTTCAAGACCCAACGTAATATAATTCCTTAATCATGACAGTTTGGCACCACATCTAAATTTACTGCTAAATGTAGCTTTCATTGAAGTCAACCCCCTGCTGGCATCCCAGTGGCCATGAAAAGAAAATGTTCTCTTTCACTGCAGAAAAAAGCGAAGGTGGCTGCAAAAGAGAATAAATGAGCTACTTATCAAACTACTTTTTAAATCTGTACTTTTTAAGGTTACGGGGGTATTTTAAGTAAGTGACTTCTTTTCTTTCTACCCTCTCTTGCTAATTGGTTGTTCCTGTACCAAAAACAAGGAAAATTAAGTAAAAGAAAACAGAAGTGCTTATCAGAGAATAGATTTGATTTCTCACAGCACGGTTATGCTGTGGTTAGCCACCTGCTCAAATATGTGTAAGGACTATGCAGGAGCAGGACTATTCAAATATACCCTGGCTTAGGGCAACCTTCCAGACCAGTTTCTAAGCAATAAGAGTACAAATACCCCATTACCCATTTGGTGGTGGGTGAAATGATATGATACAGAGACTTAAAAGGAATGGATCGAGAGCTAAAGTAGGGACCTGTCGCCTGTGTAATAAAAAACCAGAGTCACACTGAAGCTGTTTGAGGCAACACAGGTTGAGGTTTTGGGTTTCCTTTTAATACTGTGTTTTACTGAAATGTTACAGTGAAATAAGCAATGGAGGGCTAGGGCAGCTATATGTGAGATTTCGTTTCACTTCTGGATACCAGGGGAGATGAATGTATGGGGGTTCCTAGCCCATACATTTGCATTGCCATTCCTCCAGAAATGACATATCATGCACAGCAACTTACTCTTTACGACTTAATTTCCTTCTGCCCAAACAGCCAATCAGAAACATAAATGGACAAAAGCAATTCTACAATAAAACTGTATGTGTATTATATCACAGCCATATTATTCTGAACTTTTGCTCTATTTTTGCCTAAGGATTGATGGGTAACTGAAACATAACAGAAAATACATTGTTTGCTTGCTTCTTAAAGATAAACAGAACCACCCGATTGATAGTAAAAATTGGTATGTGCTTTTCTGTGAATGCATTTTAGTGTGGCAATTAAGTATTGAGTAAATAATAAACATCTCAAGGCAAATCTTTTACAGCCCAAATAAGACAAGCGAGTTACAAAATGTTCACTTATAATAGGAAAAAAGTGCTTCATCATCACTGGGAACAACTGATGTTACAATTCAATTCCTGGTGCTTTCTCAGCAGCCCAGTGAAATATTTGGTATCTTTTGAAAGGAACTAATTCTTTCATTTGAGCGTGTGGAAACCAACATTTTCAAGACATCTCAAATTCTGATGCTGTATTAACCCAGGAAAACAGGAAATATGCTCTGCATCCATCAAAGGTTTTGTTGTTTGTGGGTTTGGTTTTTTTTTAATCTGAGGGCCTTGAGAGCTATTTTACTTCATAAAAGTATCCAGGAAATTATTAGTTTCCGTTATAATACAAAAGACATTGATTGTCCAGCTGGCAGAGTAGCAGTCCTTTAATTAGTCCAATCTGCAAGTTGGATGGTTCTCTGTGACACCGGCTGCCGTTGTGTGAAGCATTGCTCCTGCTGAAGTCAATGCTACTAATGACATCTGCTGAGCCAGGTTTCATCTCTCAAGGACAGCTTGGTTTTTTTGCAAAAGCCCACTGGCACCAGTCTCTCAGGTTGCCTCGGGACAAGGTCTCACTCCAGTTCTGACCGGGGTGAACCCCGAGCCTCACAAGCGAGAGATCTCAGCTCCTGGGAACGTAACCTTTTGGGTTTCTGGGGTTTGTACCTCCCTGTGAATGCTTTCCTTGGGTAGATCTCTGCAGCTTTTTTATGTTTGGAGTTTGGCTGTAGCCTGTTACAAGTGGACAGAGTCACAGACATGGCAGTCTGTCTCCTGGGAACTTCGCTTTCTGTTTTGCTTGGGCACTTTGCTTGGGTAGTCAATTTTCACAGCGTATTTTCCTGCATGTTAATGGAGAGTTTTATTTGACCAGGAATTGCTTCTCCGGGTTGTGCTGTGTATCACTAATCAATAAGACAGACACAGAGACATAATGCGGAAATGAATTGATTTCTGTGAAGAGAAAAGAACGTGACTAATTGCTGCTAAGCCACCTGCCACTACAGCCGGATTGAAACATCTCCACCGTTCGCTGCTATGTTTAAGAGCAAATTGCTAGGTGTGAAGGCTTTCTGCCAGCAATCCAAATGCCCAGCATGAGAGGGTGCCTTCTTCACAGCATAATCCCATGACTTCACCTTTTGTAGACAAACTGGCCTCAAACTAGCAGCCCAGTTGCTGCTAGCAAAATAGGAGGTGTACAGGCACCCCATTCACCTGGGTTTTGGGAAGGAGGTTTGAAGACAGTTTGAAACTGAACTAGGGACATGACCATGACCTGCTGTCCCGGCACTGACCTTGTTATAGACATACCTGGAGTATGTTCTGTTGCAGGAAACTCTTTTTGAATAATGTTTTACTGTGATAAGTCTTGAGAGACTTGACAAAGATTGCAACAATTATTCCCATGTCCAGATGGGAAAACTGAGGCAGGGGGACAGGATCTTTGATCATCAAGAGAGCAATGGCAGAGGCTGAAAATGAATTCAGGTAATTTGCAAAATCCCCTCTAGGTATGCTATTTCCTGGTATCTGCCCATGTTTGCTTCTTCAATTCTTCTGGGAAGTCATTTGCTCTGAGAGAAAAGAAATGATAGATCTTACCTGAGTAATTTTCAAAGCTAGTTATGTTGTTTACATCAGTCCTAGACCTGTGAAGCTGACCTGGATGCTCAGTGTGGCTATGCCAGGTATACTGAAAAGCAGTTTTGGCTGGTTGGTACTAGGATGCGAGTGATGCTTGTGCATGTAATAAATCTATTCATAATGCCTTGATACTATTTGCATTTTCCAGAGTCCTCATGGTCTTCAGACAAATTGTCCCTTCTTTCTCTGCTCACTGAAAAATTAAGCTTTTAGTTCTTCTCCCAGGATCAACATGTCTGGGATTTCCTGAATGCATTGAATAAATCACACTGATTTCTCTAGTGTTTTTGAGCACCTGCCTTTTTCATACGATTGCTATTCTGATGCATAGAAAAATTTGCCAGCTCAAGGTTAGTCTCACTGTTGTTGGTTGTTTTTGTTTTTTTTTTTTTTTTTTTTTTTTTTTTTTTTTTTTTTTTTTTTTTTTTTAATGCAGACTGGTTACCTGTCAATATGGAGAGTACACCATTTGCCTGCCACTGTAAAATATTTAATTTGTCATCCTCCTTCTCCTCCTCCATCTATTTTCAAATAGACACACAGACAAAGAGGCAGGAAGACCTTCACTTGCTTAAGTGGGAATATCTAGGACTGTATGGGAAGAGAGTTTAATATCTCATATTTCAAATAACTTACATCTTGGATTTCCCTGTTTAAAGTCCCTTTGAAGTTCTTTTTTAATTGGATTGGACTTGGAAATTAATTATCATGATTCTCAGCAGCTAGAGAGTGCTTTACCTCCTCTGAGCCTTGCTCAGATGTTAATGAATTAAGGACAGTTTGCATCTAATTTGGACTAGGTGACTGAACAACTCAGACAAAGGACTGTATTTCTATATACAGTCTCTCATTTTGTCGCTGCTGGGGGAAGTACCTGCTGGGGGATAGCTGACATTTAAGGGCTTGTGCAGTGAGGATACTTCCATTTGCAGCATGGAGTCATTAGGATTTGCTCTGAGCAGGTTTTCTTGGCATGATGCTGGAAACAGTTGAGCTTGGTCTGCTCCCTTAACACACTGGCAGCTGCACCAAGTCACTTAGAGAAACAGCCAAAAAGCACAGTCGGCATGTACCAGGGTAGATGGGCATATTAACGTGCTAAATACATTCAACCATAATCAATGGTTCATTGCTGGTGGGTTAAACAAACTTCTCCCTTGCTGAAGGATTTTATTTGACAGCAAGGTTATAGTGAAACACAGAAATCCAATATCCCTTCTATAAAATACAGAAGGAGGAAAAAAAAAATTATGTGGACTAAAATTATGACTTAATATCACATTTAGTTTGTCCTTTGCTGGGATTGGTAGGCTGTGTTTCAAAGCTTTATAATTGATATTGCTCATAACACCAGGGAAAAAGAGAAAGAGGGCAGGCTATAAACTAAAAGATTGGAGCTGTAAGACAAGCATATTGTAGTGACAATAGAGAACAAGGTGGTTAAGGGATCACTAGATGGCAGTCATCTCTCCAGCAAGGATAATCGAGGAAGGGAGAGAGAAGCTTGTGGAGTCACAAAAACAGCACGGAGGAAAGCGGCTGTAATGTCATAAAATTATTGAAATGATGTCAGATTTGCTTTGCTTTGAACCAGGAGTCCCAGAGCAGGCAGTACTCTCTCAAAAGTGGTCTCGTGTCAATGGATTTACTGACACGAGGAGAGCAGGTGGGATTGGTGTGCACACACAAAGCAAGGAAGAGAAAGGAAAAGAAAGAAAGGAAAAGAAAGGAAAAGAAAGGAAAAGAAAGGAAAAGAAAGGAAAAGAAAGAAAGAAAGAAAGAAAGAAAGAAAGAAAGAAAGAAAGAAAGAAAGAAAGAAAGAAAGAAAGAAAGAAAGAAAGAAAGAAAAAGAAAGAAAGAAAGATTGTCTTGCCAAGTCTTTCAGCCTTGTATTGGGATGTGAAAATGCTGTAGTTCAAGCTCAAACCCTAATGAATTTTTCGATACAGATTGCACACATTAATGTTACTTACTTGTGCAGCGCCAGTGCGGGAGTGCCATACATTTTAGCAAGGCTGAGAACAGTAGAATATCTGACTGCCTGCAGAGTTATTGATGTTGTTTATTATTTCTATTGCACTGTTCATGGTGAATAGGCCTGTGCTAACTTCAGCAGAGAAGAGCTTTCCCCAGTCCATAACCCAATACCAGGGAATGCATTAAAATACCCGAATTTGGGATCACCCCAGCATTTCCCTTCCACAGTTATGTTAGAGGAAGGCAGGGATTTGAAAGGCAAGGAACAGAGATAAAACAGCAGCTATGGCTTAGTTCACCTGCTCTTTTCCAATTCACATAACTATCTTTTCCACACTAACACTCATCCAGAAAAGTGGCAAACATGGCTCAGTTCTCCATACAGTCTCCTGGAATAATTCCTCATTTTAAGGGATGCAGGATTATGTGAGATCCTATATACTAGCAAAGACCATAAGATTACATTGAAGAACTTGCTCCCCCATCAACACTGCATATTTGTAGTTGAAGTTTTTCAGCCTGTGGGGGTCATAATTTCAAGCAGGTGGTGATGATGAGAACTGGGAATGTATTAATCATATCCCAAATTCTCCCAGTTGGCACTGCCACATGTAAGAGTAGGAATTTGCTAACATTAGTCCTGACGTCTTTTTTGCAAATATGAAGAGCAAAGTTGCCTCCCTTGGGGCAATAAGAAACACATCTTTTTAGAAAGTCATCTAGCTTTGCTTAATGAGTTGGAACGATGGAGAGGTTACTCATTTGTCTGGTCACTTGGTTCTTCAGCATCACTCTGAGACAGTAATTTACAGGCAAAAAGCCTAAAAACTGCTAGCATCTTGGAAGAGGAGTACACAGAGAAATCAATTCCTGAGAACACGTTGTCCCTTGGAGGTATTATCTTGGAAACAGGGTAAAACTTCCTGACTTGCAATATCTAGTGTCTCTCTCCTTACTTTTTCCACGCAGATATCCTTTTCTTGGCCCTGACAGTTAGTCTCCAGTGTGATTTTATGCAGTTTTCTTAACATTCAGTCCTCGGTTCTTTTCTATACTTTACTAGGTGGCTCTCCTATACTCCTTGCAATACAGCTTGTTGAATGTGAACAAGTCATCACCTCAGCTTCTCAATAAATGATGGTACACCTTCAGCCTGTCATGCTGAAATGCGTTTTTCAGATTTCATGCCTATTGTGTTTTTTTTCTGAATTCTGACTTTGTTTTTTAATGTTATTTTCTCAAAAGTAGTGACAACAGGATCTGACTGGATATCCATGATATTTTTTCCCAATTCTAGAGAAAGGAGAAGTATCACCTTCCTACACCTATATGCGCAAAATGTATTAGTGTCCCCACAAGCAGCCAGCCCCCCAGGATTTAGAAGTAAACTATGAGGAGATAATGGTTAGTTTATCCAACAAGAATATCTAACAAGACATATGAGGTCTTCTCAAAGCTATTGCTTTGTAAGACAATCGTCTAGTCTATTTGAGCTCTGTTTTTTATTTCTAGAGGGATGACTTTATATTTAGCAAAATTTAAATAAATAATTTGAGAATTTTCAACACATGTCAAAAAATGTTGATTCAATAAACTCAGGACACGGTGGGGACTTACTGCATGTGATGAAACTTATACCTAAGACTTTTCTTACAGCTTGACTGCACTCTCAGGCAAGCTGCCTTAAAAGTTCCCAAATCAAGGAGTCCTCTGTGCACTGTAGGTAGGGAAGCCTTGCTTTTCTACTCCCATAGTTTCAGGGAGCTCATTCATCATTATAAGAACAAATTGTTCCCAGAGTTTCTGAAATAAAATACTGTAGAAAGGAGGAAGGGAAGAAAACGCTTTGACTCTTCATTCTGACTCTGCATGAACATTTTCTTCAAGGTCTTTAGATTTTCAAAGGCACTGACATTTTGGATGTGTCTACATCAGTATTTTAATTCAGATCAGCAGTGTACGTTTGAAGCAAATCTCCTCTATGTTCCAGTCACCAAACTTGGGCTCACATTTCAGGATAGTCTTGGATCATGTTCTTTCCAGACAAAGCTAAATTATAGGAAGGACTCCTGTGGTGCCTCTAACATGCTCCAATCACTAACAGGCCTTCAATCTGTAGAGTTAGTCCATAGTCAAACCACTGAAAATAAAGATAGTGTGGACCTGGGTTCCTCAACAACAGTTTTGCTATACAAATCTGATCTTATTGAGCAAAACCCATTGCTAATATGATATAGCCATTGTATCCCAGCCAACCTAACAAAAGTATATATTTGAATGCGCACAATTTCTCAAGCAATATCTTTGCTGGTCTTTATTATTATTATCTACTGTAAAAAATTTTTTTCCAGCAATTCTATTACCAGCCCCAGGCAGGATTCTTGGTTTTCACAAAGACAAGTTCCCTGTGGTCTGATCTGACCTTTACAGGTATCAATTTAGATTCATCATCTTGGTCTCACTAAGAACCGAGCAGAGGACCTGATAGGACTAGGAGCACCTGGACTTCTAGGTGCTGTCCACTGATTTCTGATGCATTTTCATCATGCTCCATTGACCCACAACACACAGAGGAATATCAAGGTCTCACAATTTTCAAGGCATCCAAGTCAGCCTACTTTCACTGTCCAGCAGTGGACATCTAAAGATTACCTACATTAGAAACTTACCTTAGGATAAGACTAATCACCCAACAGAGGTAGCTTCTGTACTGCACCAAATTTAGCCAAGGGTAACTGTATCAGATCTATGTGTTTTGGTTTTAGAAGCAGATGAATCCTATCTGTGGACTAGTTAGAAAAAGATGACTAGTTAGAAAATTAAGATTTTGGAGAAGTAGAAAATTGAAATTTACATTTTCTACTGAAACCGTTAAAAATCTCAGCATAACAAAGTAAAAATGCCCACAAAGAGGAAAAGTTCTTCAAGTGACAGGTCAGGGGGACAGTGTGCTGTTTCTATGGAAGGATTTAGCTGAGATAAAAGTATTGTCCACAATCAGAATAATATATATGCAATAAGCAATTATCACTTCAGAGCTCTGCTCCCCAGGCTCATTATAGAAAAAGCATATCTAGGATTGCTGCTTAGTATCATTGTCTCAAGCTGAGTTTCACCTTGCTGGAGTCATGTCAAATCAGTGAGTTCTTTTCTTTTACCTTTTCTCTTTCATGGTTAGGATAAGGCACATGTCATTTGTTTTCCTGGCGGTATTTTATCTATTTCATGCCTTATAGTTCTGGCTTTTGCCTGCACTGCTGCTTTACTTGGCAATATCAAAGCAACTCCATCCCCTTCTTCTTATGCATGCATTTCTGTTATGGAGTGAAGAAGTGAGCATAATTCATGTAATTGGACTGGGATTTGTGGATGTCATCACAATTCATTAAAACTAGTAAGTCCTGTAGCCTGTTTCATATTATTCTACAATACAGATTGTATTGGATTGACACACTAGTAAAAGTAGATGAGGACATTTAAGATTTCTCCATACAGAAAAATCCCTCTGCTTCATTGTTTCAGGTGAAGTGATATACTTTCCATGCTGTACTTGGGTATCAGTCCTTTGCTACCAATATAAATGCTGGTTTTGCGTCTTCCAGGTATTTCTTTCTTCCTGCATTCTTTGACTTTTGTCCTCCTGTAAGTCATATAGAAAACAGTAGAGTTTGTAAAGCTTTCTATAGCATTTTAAAACCATATCACTGCACTTAGTAGACAACTGCACTTTTGCTAGTTGATGCTATGGGTCAGTAAAACAAGATGGATAAACACCTTGTGAAAGTACCTAGGCTTTTTGACCCAATTCTTTTTAGTGCAATCATTTTTACAAGACTTCTTCCAAAGATGGGCCTCAGAACATAGTTTTTCCTCCCAGGGATGTGGAAAAAAGGCTTGAAATTGCTCTGAGCTGTACATCATACCTCAATCCTGCTCATAGATCTTGCTATTAAGGGCTTGACCAGCACTTAATTTCCATTTCTATCTAGCTGTTCACATTGACTCTTTTCTCTTTCCTTTACCTTCTTATGACTTTCAGCTCTTTGTTTCCTTTCAGGACTTCCTTGATAAATTCAATACACTCCTTCCTTATCTCCTTCTCATTCTATTATTAGGTTAGAAATGCATTTGTTTCTCATAATCATTTTATTTAGACTATAGAACATAAGAATCTGATTATTTCATTATTTCAGATGGTTTTACACCCTAATTATGTAACTAATCAAGTGAGTTTTTAGTTTGGTTGGAGGTTGTGTTGCTTTTTTTTTTTTAAATTATTTTTTATGTCTCTTCTGGTATTGCTCCCAGCTGGCCATTTTATTCCAAGACAAAGATGATTTCTTGTTTCCTTGATCATACATCCAGTGCCTCTCTTTCACAGTTTTAAGACAGAATTGCTCCTTGTGCCATCTTAGGTTAAGCATTCCTTATTCTGCTGCCTTCTTGCATTTTTGCAGAACCACACAAGAAAGACAAATAAGCCCTTTTCTTCTACTAGTGATCAAACTAAGAATTAATACTGAAAGGTAATCCCTGCCCAAAGAATGGATCAACACTTTTTTGTTGTGTTTTTGTATTTTCTTTTTTTTTTTTCTTTTTTTCTTTTTTAAAGAGCAGGCAGGAACATACGGTGCTCCCTGACTTGCTCAATTCCCAGACATATGGATGCCTTCCAGTCACCCTGATGGCAAAGTAGGCTGGCAACAGACTTAATGCCGATACCGTAAGCACTCTTGATTGCACAGCCTCCCCTGCGCTATGTGCAGAGCCCTGTAGGGCACCCAGGCTTGTGCTTCCACCGGAAAGATGTCTGGAGGTGCCCCTCAGAAGATCACAGAGCTGCAGCCAAAGACCTTTTGGATTAAACATGTGGGATATTTGTCACTGTCATCTTTTGAATATTGCTGTCCCTCAGCTGAAAGGTTTTGGCAAGCTGAATGCTTGGTGTTAAACTCTGACTCTGAGTAACCAATAATGAACCATTCACTGTCAGCAAAGATTAATTTATGAGTATAATAATAGTTATATGCTTACTATTAAATATTTCTAAATGGAACTTGTGCATATATGGAATAAAGTCAGTTTTGTGACATCTCTTAACTCTGGTCCAGTTTCATTAACTTTTATTTTCCTCACCTGTTTCCACTGTCATTATTGTCAGCCTGGGGGCAGGCATTTTTGAAACATTCATTTTAATTATAGCACAATAAGAATACAGGCCCTTGTGATATTTATCAGTGGAATACTCAAGAAATTTTTAATATATTGAAAATAAATCCTGTTTATAGCATACTGCTTTCCCAACTGCAGAAGAGTTTAGCAGTTCATATATCATGCATTTACCACCTTTTTAACATTTAAACAGAGCCTGGAATTTATACCCTTTGATGACTCACTGGTCCCTGCTGCTCAGATGTAATCATCACTCAATAAGAAGTGGAAGAACTGAGTGAACACAACTAATGCTGCAGTGCCGACCAGGGTGGCAGAGCTGAGAAAAGTGGATTAATAAATTCCAGCATGATCTATTCCTAGCGACAGACATGGGCACCCCAGAATAGGCTAGGTCTGATCCATATACGTACAAGGCTAGGTAACAGAGAAAGTGAGACTGCTGGACACCATACAGTAGCTCATTATAAAAGTTTATGGTAGACTTTTACTGGCCCCTTAATACTTGAGGAATGCGACCTTTGGTGAATGAATGATTAACCATTTGCTGGGAGCTGTGGAAATCGTTGAACAAAATATTTGTAGAACCTGTTTGAATGGGCTTTGGCCCAGAGGACCACCTTTGACAGGCTAGCTGTACCTTATTGTGGTAGGAAAACACATAGAACTGTTAGCAAGGAATTGTCCAAGGAAAAGACTAACTTGTCACTACTGGGAGCTATTAGCACACAGTACTACTGGCCTTCTTCCCTGACATGTGGAAAGGTTGAACACAACAGCCATATCTTTGGCCTCACAGCTCTGCAGTTAATGTCCTTTTGCAATTAAACACAGTGAGCTGGTTCTGCCTTCATCTGCGGGCTTTAGCTGTAACTGAGATCAAGCAGTAGCTTGGCGTATCGCTGACCTTGCCCAGGCATCTCCAGCATCTCCTTTACCGATGTGCACGACTGCACCGCTTTGGCACCCGCAGCAGATGCACAGTTGGCGTGTTTAGGAGGTGCGAGGAGGTGCGGTAGCAATAGGCTGCCGCTTGCTGAAAGGATTCCCAGGTTTAAATCTGTTGCCAGCCCAATCTGCCATAGGGGGTGTCTGCAAATCCCCCCAGTCTGCTCAGAGCCAGCTGCGCGGCTCCTTCGCACTGCATGAGACTCAGCTGCTCAGGGTTGCTCACACTGAGATATGTAATTCATGAGCAGTTTAAAAGACCCAATTTCACCAAGGCTATGCTGATTTACCCTTCTTTATGATCTGACCATACATATTTATTTAAAATGCTGTCAGATTCAAAGTATCTTACAGGCCTGTGTGGCCTATATTACCTTTAGGATGAAATAGTGTATCAAGTGACATAAACCTCAGTACTGGTACCAGGTATTTATGGGTGTTGTCATCCCCTTCAAATGGATGCCTGACTAACAGCAGCCGAGTGAAGCAAGGTGGCTCAGGGATGAAAAGTTATTTTAGTCATAGCAGTCATAGCAGTCATCTCCTCAAGGCCTGACCCTGCCTAGGTGCCTCCAAGCTGGGGTGTAAATGAAAGCCCACCAATGGCAGAGGCACCTCTGCAGGCCATAGAAAGGGAATAAACAGGCTGACAGGCTGAGCGAGTCGCCGTTGTTCGGCCTGGAGAAGAGAAGGCTCCAGGGAGACATTATTGCGGCCTTCCAGTACCTGAAGGAGCCTACAGAAAAGATGGGGAGGGACTGTTTACAAGGGGTAATGGGTTTAAGCTGAAGGAGGGTAGATTTAGATTAGATGTTAGAAAGAAATTGTTTACTGTGAGGGTGGTGAGGCATTGGAACAGGTTGCCCAGAGAAGTTGTGGAGGCCTCATCCCTGGAAGTGTTCAAGGCCAGGTTGGATGGGGCTTTGGGCAACCTGTTCTAGTGGAGGTTGTCCCTGCCCATGGCAGGGGAGTTGGAACTAGATGATCTCTCAGGTCACTTCCATCCCAAACCATTCTGTGATTCTGTGAAACAGAAAGATGCCAGTTAGCTATAGTCAGAGGTCCCTCCTGGCAATCCCACTCCAGAGCTACTGAGTAGTGCCCCTCCAACTCTTTTGCACAGCCATGATACGTCGAGCCATTTCTCTCAAAGCATTTTGTCCTCGGAGTAATTTATTTCTGCCCCTCAAGCCATGTGGACTTGATGTAAGGCAGTTCTAGGGACATGACACCTTCCTGGGACCACAAAACTTTTAAGCTGGCTGGCTGCTCACATACTGTCTCCCCAACCATCTTGCTTCAGCTACAGGCTCCTCTGCTCTCTTCTGCCCCACACTAATCACCTTCCCTTATGTCCTTTGTTTAGTTAATCCCCTCTAATGAACTCCTGAAGAACTGAATAATTAAAAAATGCATCTGAGAATTCATTTGTTGTTTGTCAGCCATCACTTGGTTCATATATTATATTCCTTTTCCCCCTACTGTCTGCCTTGCCTGTTTAAACAAAGCCTTTTTTGGTCCAGGACTCTCAGTGAAGGCACAGCGCTGTGTGCTCACACAATAGGCTTCTAATCTCAGTTGACCCTTCAGTTTAGACTGCCACAAATATCAACATATAATTTCAGCTAATAGATATCAATGAGTACTGAGGCCTCCATTTTAAACGGTGATCCCTGTATTTGCCTGAAAGACCAATTTGTGATAACTGACAGGCTGAAGTGTGGAGTACTGTAACCTCGTGGAAAACCCTTGTGTTTATTTATGAAAGCAATTTTTTAAAAAGGCCCCAGGACTACCCATATAGTTGCAACTATGGGAACATGCTGCAAGTAAATCACTTTTCTTGATGTTTAGGCTGTTATAGTTGGGATTCATGTCACCCAAAAATTAGAAACATAGTCTGTGGTGATCATTTGTGTTCTTTCCATAGACAGCAAAGACAGACAGATGTCCTCAGAGGCTGATTCATCTTAGATGTCAAAGATCCCCTACCAGATGGCTCCACAGATCTGCTCTCCACACAGTTCAGAAAACTGAATCCTTCTCTCAGTAAAGAAACTCCTTGGAACAGAAAATAAACTGCTCCTGCAGGACCAATTTGTGTTCACTTCTCCAAACCTAGTATGTGGTCTATTTGTATTACCTCCATATTTGTATTCCACCTACCTTTTCGGTTTATTCTGCCTCACAACATTAAAAGACCTCTATAAAGATTACCATTACCTATATTACATTGAAAATAGAACCAGTAAGAAAGATATTGGCTATGAATCATAGATTTTGCAAAATACTAACACAGTAGCATTTGCTTTCAGTACTTGTTCATGAGCCCACATACACACTCCCAAGTCTTAAAAGCTGTCCACGTTGCATGTCCATTTTGTGACAGCAGAGAGCTAACCTGCAGGAGACCCAAGTGCTGGCTATCCCACTTGAAGTCAAAAAGACCTGCAACTTGTAAGCAATAATTACATTGAATCAGTTTATTAAGTTATTTTATCTTTATGGTTGGGTTTCCTATCAGTTTAACCTATTTCAATTCCAATATTTCCCCATTGCCTTCTGCTGGAGACGATTGCCAGGGTACAAAGAGCAAGCAATGCATTTTCCTAGATTAAACAGAGAAAGCACGATGAATCACTGCTTCATACAGTCTTTTTTTGAAGGAGAGCCAAGAGAGACATTGATTTAAAGAGTAAAGTAATTGGCACTTGGAGTTTTGATCTGACATACAGAAAACATAGAAGTTCAAGAGAACAGAGAATTCATCAGAATTGATCCAGTGTGACAAGGTACTGCAGAACTTCTGAAAAGTCATGTAAAATAAAGTCTAATTAAAAAAAAAAAAAAATCCAGCCTATCAAATTCAACCATTTCTTCTCTCTGGAGGAAAGGGGGTGGGGGGGAGAAAGAAAAGGAGTTTGGTTTGGTTTTGTGATTTGGGCTTGGGGTTTTGTTTTTTGATTTGTTTTGGGTTTGGCTTTTTTGTTGTTTGGGTTTTTTTTGGGTTTGGGTTTTATTTTTTGGTTTGGGTTTGGTTTTTTTTCCATTTTATTCAGGCTAAAAATAAATAGGTGAAATTTACCTAAGAAACCTTCCTCAACTTGCAGTTGCAATTCACTTACCTTAACCTCCAGTAAAAGGTCCAGATTTGTTCATTGTAGCAAGTCTTGTTGATTTATTTAAATGAGATTGGATCAGGTATGTGAATAAAGAGAAGTAGTTCAATTTCTAGGAATGAAGGCAGTAGTATCTGCTTTGCTGTGCTAGCAATTGTTGACCTTCAAAATGTGCTACAACAGCACAGCATCTGTTTCCCAGACTCTCCATGAAGAAGGAGGAGGCAATTCAGTTGTGTAGATCAACAAAACAAATACAAATCAAGATACAAGCATTCCAAGAAGCCTTTTGCACCTTTTTCTTTTTTAAAAAGAGAGAGTCAATAGCAATAGTCTCCACAAAAGCAGAGCAAAACTGAAATAGCACAGGGTACTCTACATTAAGGATGAGATTGTAGATTCTCAAGGTAAGAAATGCTTTTTTCTGGTTTTGCATTGAATAAATGCAATTGAACAAACCAGAAAACTTTTGGCTGTAAGTAAGAGTAGAAGAGTAGACCTGGCTGTTTTCCTCTTGGCTGCTGGACCATAGTATTACTCAAAGCTTTGAAGTGACAGTTAGATGAGAGCTTTGGTATCAGGGATACACCAAGACTAGTTTTGTTGTTTTCCTCTTTTTATAAGTGTTTTCACCTTTGTAACCCAAGACTTAACCTTTTCCTTGGTGGAGTAAATATGAAGGGTGGCTACTAAAAGCTTATCTACTCTGAGGATCAAATTTTACAAAAATGAGATAGCGTGCTTCTCCAGCAGTCACCAGTCATGTAGCATGGCTTGTGAAAGCAGAGCCTCTAGGAACATCTGTAACCCAAGAGGAGTTTAGGAATCACTGGCAATGGAGTCTGTTTCCTGTTAAGGCGCCAGGGTCACCCACATGCTCTTCCATGTGGGTGGGGATGAAGCCCCAACACATAGTCCAAGGGTGATCAAAAGAGACCTCAGGACCTTGGGACGGTTGGTGAGGGAATCTGGTGCATGGGTTATTTTTTCCTCTCTCCTTCCAGTTGCAAGCAGTGTCATTAGAAGAAACAGATGGGATCAGTCTATAAATACATGGCTCTGTGGCTAGGGTCACCACCACAATATTGGATTTTTCGATAATGAGGTGCCCTACATGGCACCAGGTTTGCTGGTGTCAAATGGAATTCACCTTTCTCAAAGAGGGAAGAGGGTCTTTTCCCACAAGCTAGCAGGGCTCATTGACAGAGCTTTAAACTAGACTTGAAGGGGGAGGAGGATAATATCAGGCTTGCTTGTGACAAATTGTGGGATGACACACCAAACTTAGAATGACAGGATGCTAGCGAGGGCCCTCAGCCTGTTACTCTGAGACATGCTGGGTACACAGGCGCACACCTGAAGTCTTATGGAGATAAGCCAGGGGCTCCTGACGTAACAGCAGTCAGCAGGAAAACACCGGTGAAATACCTCAAAGGAATTAAGGGGTGTTCCTCTAAGAAGGTGACATGGCTGAAAGTCCAGACTAAGTGGCTCTACAGCAATGCATGCAGCATGGGCAACAAACAGGAGTTGAATGCCACCATGCTGCTAGAAAGCTATGATCTAGTTGCCTTTACTGAAACTTGGTGGGATGAATCCCATGACTGGATTGCAGCTATCGATGGCTACAGGCTGTTCAGAAGGTACAGGCAAGGAAGGAGGGGTGGAGGCCTTGCCCCCTACATCAAGAACTGGATGGATGTGAAGAGCTGTCTCTGAAGAATAGCCAGAAGCAGGTTGAAAGCTTATGGGTAAGAATCAGAGACTGAGGCAACAAAGAGAACTTTGTGATTGGTGTCTACTACAGGCTGCCAGATCAAGGTGAGCCTAATGATGAAGCCTTCTTACTCCAGCTATGGGAGGCATTGCACTCACAGGCTCTTGGCTGGAGAACTTCAACCATGCTTACATCTGTTGCAAAAGTAGCACAGTGAGCTGTAGGCAACCCAGGAGACTCCTGGAATGCATTGAGGATAACTTCTTAAGCCAGGTAATACACAGCCTGACTGGGGGGAATGCGATACTGGACCTGTTGGTCACCAGTCCAAGTGAGCTAATTGGTGACGTCAAGAGGCAGCCTGGGCTGCAGTGATCATGCACTGGTGGAGTTCGCGGTCCTGAGGGATATGGTCAGGTGAAGAGTAAAGTCAGGACCCTGAATTTTAGGAAAGCAAACTTCCAGCTATTTAAGGAGTTAGTCAATAGGGCCCCCTGGAAAACTGCCCTCAGGGACAAAGGAGAAGAACCTAGCTGGCAGACCTTTAAGGACACTTTCCATAGAACATGGGAGCTCTCAATCCCCAGGTCTAAGAAATCAGGAAAGGAAGGCAAGAGACTGGCATGGCTGAGTCGAGACCTGCTGGTCAAACTAAAGGGCAAGTAGGAAATGCACAGGCAGTGGAAGCAGGGATATCCTGGGAAGAGTACAGGAACACTGCCTGGTTGTGTAGGGATGGGATCAGGAAGGCCAAGGTGCTGGCTGGAGCTGAACTTGGCAAGGGATGCAAAGAATAATAAGAAGGGTTTCTACAAGTATATGTCAGCCAGAAAAGGAAGGTCAAAGAAAGCATACCCACTCTGATGAGCAAGACTGGCAAACTGGTAATAATGGACAAGGAGAAGGCTGAGGTACTCAGCAACTTCTTTGCCTCAGTCTTCACTGGCAACCTCTCTTCCCACACCTTTTGAGTAGTTTGACTGCAAGGCAGGGACTAGGGGAGCCAAGACACTTCCACTGTAAGAGAAGATCAGGTTCATGACCACCTGAGGAACCTAAAAATACATAAGTCAATGGGACCTGACAAGATGCATACCAGAGTGCTGAGGAAACTGGCTAATGTAGTTCTCAAGCCACTCTCCATGATGTCTGAAAATTTGTGGCAGTCAGGTGAAGTCCCTGGTGACTGGAAAAAGGGAAACATTGCACCCATTTTTAAAAAGGTTAGAAAGGAGGACCCTGGGAACTTCCGACCTGTCAGCCTCACCTTTGTGCCCAGGAAGATCATGGAACAGATCCTCCTAGAAGCTATTCTAAGGCACATGGAGGACAGGGGCATGATTTGAGACAGCCAGCATGGCTTCACCAAGGATAAGTTCTGACTGAACAAACTAGTGGCCTTCTATGATGCACAAAGGAAGAGCTATGGGTGTTGTTTATCTGGACTTCTGTAAGGCCTTTGTCATGGTGCCACACAACATCTTTGTCTGTAAAATTGAGAGACATGAATTTGATGGATGGACCACTCAATGGATAAGGAATTGGCTGGATGGTCACACTCAAAGAGTTGCAGCCAACACCTTGATGTCCAGATGGAGATTGGTGATGAGTGGTGTGTCTCAGAGGTCTGTAGTGGGACCAGTACTGTTTAATATCTTCATCAATGACATAGACAGTTGGATCGAGTGCGCCTTCAGCAAGTTTGCTGACAACACCAAGCTGTCTGGTGCGGTTGATACACTGGAAGGAAGGGATGCCATCCAGAGAGACCTGGACAAGCTCGAGAAGTGGACCCATGTGAACCTCATGAGGCTTAACAAGACCGCGTGCAAGGTCCTGCACCTGGGTCGGGGCAATCCCAAGCACAACTACAGGCTGGGTGGAGAATGGATTGAAACCAGCCCTGAGGAGAAGCACTTGGGGGTGTTGGTGGATGATAATCTCAACATGAGCCAGCAATGTGCGCTTGCAGCCCAGAAAGCCAACCATATCCTGGGCTACATCAAAATAAGCGTGACCAGAAGGTTGAGGGAGGTGATTCTGCCCCTCTACTCTGCTCTCATGAGACCCCACCTGGAGTACTGCATCCAGCTCTGGGGCCCCCAACATAAGAAGGACATGGANCCCCAACATAAGAAGGACATGGATGAAGACCATGAAGATGATCAGAGAGC
>VXBL01008399.1:165848-182893 GCA_013400195.1 Aramus guarauna | reverse complement strand
CTTCTCTTTGCTCATTTCTGATTCATCTAAAACATATTTTTAAAAAGTATGCAAGCTTGTCCATGTATGTGAGTAATAGAAAGTCCACCTGATTATTTCTGCTATTGATTGATCATCTCAGTAGATATAATTTTGCTTTTTCGTACTACTTTAAACTGTTTTCTGTTATCACCTGTTCATTCTCTATATATGGTGATCAAATTATACCTTAACTATTTTTTTTAAACTGAAATGATTGAATATGTGGCTCTTCAAACTATTCAGAACATTTTTAAAGTTAAGAATAGTTCCTTTGGTCTTCTTGGAGTCTTGTGCAGATAATACTTTCTTCTTGGACTGGAGATACTAGAACTGACCATGGCATTCCATTATTAGTTCCACCCACACACAGTGCAGACATGTCCTTCTTATTGCTGAGTACTATGCTCTTTATCCAATCTTTAATCTTTACCAAAATCATACTGGCTTAGTCACTTTTATGTGATTCAGATTATATTGATTTCTTTGTCTTAGTTCAGATAGTTCCAGAAAATATAGAATATGGTTCTTTTCCTTTTGAAATTTAAAAGCCTGTGGAAAACTTCTGTTGCTGAAATTATCACTTCTCTTCAGAAGAAACAAAAGCTACTCTTTTTACACTGTGCATATTTCAGTTCTCTTGCTTCTTGCAGCTAATAACATAAATGCAACCTTTGAATTATAGTATATTCGTAATGTGTTTGAGAAAAATCCTTTTGAAGTCTGATGAAAAGAGTACAGGGAGAAGCTTTTATAATATTTCTTATATAGATTTTTCTTTTAATAATTGATTCTTGTTCACTAAATGGAATCTCCTTGTTGCCATAGTTCATGCAGGTTTTGCTGTTAATTGGGTATCAGCCTTGCCAGAATTTTAAATAAGCTTTTACAGATGTTGCTTTCTGCAATTTTATTTATATTGTAAGTTATCAAAGATTTGCTGTCCATAGTGTGTATCCGCCTCTGTCTTAGCACTACCCTGAAAGTAAGAAATAAAATGTAAGAAAGTGACATTTTTTTTTCTTTTTTTTTTTTTTTAAAAACTTAAATATATCTATATAGGTATCTATTCTTATATACATAAATCTATTACGTGTTTCAGCTATTATAGTTTAACTTCATTACTACAGAAAAGAGTAGGATGCTGAAAGACTTTTTGGGTTTTCTTAACTTCTGCTAATTTTGTGGCTTTTACCTTTACAAACCTATCAGTTCTCCAAGATCTGAAAAATGTGGCATATGTATACATGTGTGTATGTTTAGAAAAAGATATATAGATAGAATAATAAATAGATAGATAAGATAGATTAGATAGAGAGATAGAGAGAGAGAGAGATAGATAGATAGAGAGATAGATAACTTATCTGTGGAGGAAAAAAGATGTGATATGGAATGCAAATATGAGATATGAATTCTGGTGGCAGCACCAGTGAGGAAGTAGCAGCACTGGCATCAGTCTGATCTCACTGCCTGATTACACCACTAGCATTCTTAAAAGGCTTTAACTAGAGTGTGGGTTTTGTTTTGTTTTGGTTTGGTTTGGTTTGGTTTTTTCCCCCTACACTGAAACCTATGAAGCTTTACAGAGATACCACACATACATTTTCCTAGGCTTTCATTTTGACTTATAAAGAATGTTAGTCATTTCAGTGTAGAATCAATTTTACATTCTAAATGGGCAAAGAGAATAGGATTTCATTACATGTCATGGAGTGGCTGTTGATAAGTGGACTTAGTTATTTTGTTTCATTGTTTATTTTTTGTTTCTAGGTTCTACTTTTTGCAGGTGACTTCTATTTAAAAAAAAAACAACAAAACAAACAAACAAAAAAACCCAACAAACACCACCACCCCACCCCCCCAAATTCTTTATGTTAAATCAAATAATCAAATGCTGTGTTTTTGAAAAATCTTTCAAGTGATCCCTTCCGATTAGGGACAATAAAAAATGTGTGCAACAGAAAACAAAGTAAAATGTAAACACATTCACAAATAGATTAACTGAACTCCTTTTTCTTCTTATGACATTAGTCAATATTAATGAGTATTTGAGCATCCAAAACCAAATATTTCTACTTGCTGAATATCTCATGAACTTAAATAAGACTAAAGGTACTTGCCATTAGATAGCAAAAAAAATTAAAAGCATGATAACAAAGGATAATAGTGAAACAAAGATTAAACAAATGGGATAGTTTAAACCATAAAAGTATCTTTTGTTCAATAAATTTTGAAGCACTTAGTACACAGACCTAGTACAGTTATAAAAATAACATAAAGTAGCTGATAACACACTTCCGATTAGGGACAATATGTGTATCTTCTACAGATTAGCTTTGACCTACATTCTGTGATACCACCAGCTTCTAGTGCTTGGAGAATAATTTGGCCTTATGTCTAATCACTGTTTACTGAATAAGAGTGTTTACTGAAGATATTTGACATTTAAACCATTAGCCTTTAAGTATGAAAACACTAAAAAAACAGTTCTGATGCTTGTAATTGAATTTCAGAAGCAAATCCTCTGACAGTTGCATTTGCAGAATTAACTACTATTCCCTTTGCCAGAGTTTGGCCCAACGTGCTGCAGCATGGAGTGGTTCTAACACAAACCTCAGTGGTGGCTTCTTCAGGGGCTTTTTCCAGTTCTTCCACCCTAAGATACTTGAGGGTCTTTCCTAAGATATTATAACTTGATAAAGCAAAGCTGCTTAAATGAAATTTTCCATTGAAAATCTCAAAAGCACATCAAGTGAATGTGCCTTTAGTTGAAATTAAAAGAAAAAAGAAATATTGTATTCATTTGAGCATATCACTGTTTTGGTAGAAAACAAATTTCCCTAAATTTTACTTACTGTTTGAATGTTCAGATGTTCATCTAATGTTTTTAAGATATCATTGGGATGTAATGACATTCAAACACAAAGTTGCAACATGATGACTTTCTTGTATATTCTAGCACCAGGTTGTTGCTTTCAAGTGGCAGGCACAACTATTGATTCACAGGGAATGTAAACAAAGCCTCATGGCCACTTTTACTTCCCATTTTCATTGTTCTCTAAATTACCCAGGAGGGCCTTTTCCTTGGCCAGAAACCAGCATTTTCCTGTTTGCTGCCCCTAAAATTAGCTTTACATGGCACTAAACCAGGATTTTAAAATGCTTGTTTAAGGTAACCCTAGCATATACAATTCATATGGAGTGTACGAACACAAAGATACACTTTGAAATTTGGTTTTCTTTATGATCTAAAATCCCAGGCTAGAGGATGAAAAGGAATACGTTGTTACCATTTTGTAGAACTCTGAAGTACTGAATGAATATATCTGCACAGTGCTTCAGTGATACTTTTAAGTGTCTGAAAACCATTGAAGTGTGTACTGAGGAACCACTTGTTTGCTGCTATCCTCGCTAACACATATTAATTTCACTGAAGGTGAATGAAATTGTTTCATGGGTAAAAACCACAGTAATGCCCATCAGTAAAGTAATCTGTTAATGTATCAGTAATTTTGTAATTTATACACCCTCAGTAAAGTACATTGACAGACAAGGTGGTGTTAATAATTCCATAAACTAAGCCAGCGCCGCAGAGTGCTGCCGGGCTCAGGGACGGACTGTTTATCTACCCGGCTCCTGGGAACAACCCCCGAGCCCAGTCCCCGTTGGGTGGCTGTGGGTACACGCGTTTTTGGAGAGCAGCAGAGTTCAACAGCACGGGCACAAACCTTTCCGTGGCAGCTGGCTGCTGTGTCAGAAAATGGTCCTGGGTATGTTTAATTTATTAGCCCTGACAAGTATGATTAAGTACCAAAGAGTGGATGCATTTTATTCCTTGAAATGGGCTTTAAAGTTAGTTGAATTTCATGGAAAAGAACCTTTTAAACTTACTGTCATGTAATAAGACACACAGCAATTTAATCTAAATTTAGATCTCTACCAGCTGCCATCTATGTTATTCTAAGTTCTTGTTATGGCCAAAGGAGAGGAATAAATATCTCCACATCTAATTTATAGTAGATATCTGTCTTATAACAAATAGAAATTTCTTCTGGAGATGTTTATTTTCTTTACATTGATTATAAAGTGATCCTTGCTCAGATTCTGAAGGCTAACTTTTACATTTCTAAATGTAGGTTTGAAATTAATCCCAGTCTGAATCAGCTGATAGCTTTTTGGTGGTAAATTGGTGGTAAATTACTAGGAAGTGATGTCTCAGATCTATCACAACAGCATTTGATTTCTGGTATGTTTCCTGTAGCAGAAAGTGAAGGTTTGAAACTAGGTTGATTAGGGAAAAATTTTTACAAGTGCTCAACCCTACAGCATACTTGTATCATGGTTTGTACTGTACCTTTGATTCTGCTTTGGTTAGTATAACTCCTTGAATTGGGGATTTTGAGTAAATTAATGGGCATATGTATTAAATATTTATCATCATTGTGAACATAAGAAATAATATCCATATTTTGAGGGTTTATATATAAAATAAAAATACTGATAGAATGATGAAAGCAGATATATGTCTGTGGCAAATCTGTAAATGGTTTCATATACTAAATACTGTTGCAATTTTGTGATTATACTTACCTGTAAAGCAGGACCACAATACCACTATCATTATGATTTGTATTATTTCTCTGTAATTAGTAGGTTCAGCTCTTTTTATCATCAAAAAACTCATCTTCTTATCACTCTGATATCACCTTCTCCTCTTGACTGAAAAAGCCATCTCCATACTAATCTAATGATCAAGTAAAAAGGTGTACTGCTGGCACTTGTTGTGATTTATTCAAGGCAAATAAACATTAGTAGAAAAACAAAAGAAGTTGGATGAGACAAACCATATATTTGCACTTAAACAGATATCCATAGAAAGTAAACAAAGTTAACTGTGCTCGTTTTGGCTGGGATAGAGTTAATTTTCTTCATGGCTCCTATGACCGGAGTGTTGGGATGGAAGGCTACAGGCTCTGCAGGAAGGACAGGCAAGGCAGACGAGGAGGGGGTGTCACCCTCTATGTCAGTGACTGGCTGGAGTGCATGGAGCTCCACCTGGGGATGGATGAGGAGCTGACTGAGACCTTATGGGTCAGGCTTAAAGGGAAGGCAGGGACAGGGGACACTGTAGCAGGGGTTTGCTACTGGTCACCTGACCAGGGAGACCGAGTGGATAAGGCCCTCTATAGACAGATAGGAACAGCCTCTTGCTCACAAGCCCTGGTCCTCATGGGAGACTTCAACCACCCCCCTATCTGTTGGAGGGACAACACAGCAGGGCATAAGCATTCCAGGAGGCTCCTGGAATGTGCTGATGATAACTTCCTTCTTCACTTGATAGAGGAGCCAACAAGGAGAGGTGCCATGTTGGACTTGGTTCTCACCAACAAGGAAGGGTTGGTAGGGGATGTGAAGCTCAAGGGCAGCTTTGGCTGCATTGACCATGAAATGGTGGAGTTCAAGATCCTCAGAGCAGTGAGGAGGGCACACAGTAAGCTCACTGCTCTGAACTTCAGGAGAGAAGACTAGCAGACTGCTCGAGCCACACTGCCGAGGTCACAGAAGGCAAAGGCAGGGACTGGGAGAACAAAAAACCATCCACTGTAGGAGAAGATCAGGTTTGAGACCATATAAGGTGCACAAGTCCATGGAACCTGATGAGATGCATCCGCAGGTCCTGAGGGAACTGGCAGATGAAGTGGCTAAGCCTCTTAAACTGTTTTTATCTCAACCCATGAGTCTTCTCACTTTTACTCCTATTATTCTCTCCCCCTTCCTGCCAGGAGGGAGTAAGTGAGCAGCTGTGTGGTGCTTAGTTGCTGGCTGGGGCAAAATCACGACAGTTAGCCTAAGCTATATTGACCTTTTCAGTATTTAACTTTTAAAGTTGTAAAAAAAAAAGTTGAAAAAATAAAACTAAAATTGTTTACAAACTCATAAAATTTGTAAACTATATGTCAGACTAATACCCACAATGTCAGAAATAAATTGAGGAGTAGGTCACTTGCTATATTGTGGGAGGAAAACATTCTCCAATTTGAGAAGACCTCAAAATAGAGTGAAAGTCATAAAGTCTTAATAGTGACTTTTTTCATCATAGTACAATAGATTGAGATCCTTTTCTTCTGTGCTGAAAGATGTTTATCCCTACTTGGTTAGTTAGTGAGACACAAATGCAAGAATTCAACTTGTAAAACTAAAATCAGAAAATAATAATTGTCCAAATCTTCGAATTCCATTTTTTTAGGACTCAGAATTTGACTTTTATTCATGGCCAAGATGAGCTCTCTTGATGATGTTCACCATGCTGGCAGAAATATTTCTGATGGTGATCTGAGCTTCTGACAAGATTCTCAGCTTCTTTTACGGACAACTCAGGAAGACCCAGAAGAAAAAGAACTTTACACTCCACCCAGGGACTCTGTAGGCCATGGGCCCATGTTTGAAGGTATAGCATTATTCTTTACCTGTCTTAATTTTAAATTTTCTCTTTTCTGTGTGGGATTGACTCTAGGATAGTCCCAACTATTAGACCTTTTTCTGCTAATTCTGCTTGCTTACCTGCCTTGCCAGCCTTGCCAATATGTAAAGCTTGACAGGAGTAAATTAAACCCTAACATAGAATTGAATCAGAAAGTTTATGCCCTACATGCATTTGATACAGATGACAAAATCATTGTCTGTGTTAGAAACTTGATGCTTGCAGAACTGACTCACCTGGAAATCGGTAATACTGCTAGAAGTATTATCAGTTCCTACCTCTACATGCTGCATATTAAAAAAAAGAAAACATTATGCTCTCCCCCAGGTTTTATAATAATAACAACAATGCTGATACTTTTAGGAAGGAGGATGCTCTGCAAGCATTCTATTTAGGCTCCAAACTGAGGAGAACTCTCAATTACTTTTCATAATCAGGCAGACACACAGACTTATGGACATATGTCTGCAGACAAATTCTGGGGCTTTATATTTCATATAGAAATGAATATTAAAGTTTGCTAAGGATTTAAAAGAAACAGAAAACCTTAAAGTGCTTACTAAACCACTTCTTTCTAATAGGATTAACGAGTGCTGGACTTCATTAATTTTATGTATTTGCTCTGAATTAAGTGCTCTCCTTAAGTGATTTGCAATGTAAAACTAATATGGGGTCAGGCTCACAGTAATCCTTAAGCTGGAACATTTCTCTTTACTTTGTATTTCTTAGATTTTAGATCTATGTGTATTTTTACCTGCCTTTTTTTTTTCTTTCTTTCTTTTTTCTTCTTAAGAGAGAGAAAGAGGCATTTCATATTATCATAGAAATTCATAATTATAATTAAACACAGTGCTATATGAGCTACTGGACAGACACTGCAAAGTATCAGCTAGACTGGCAAAGGTCAATAATATTTCAGATGTACCAACATAAACTCAAAGAATTATACTTCAGGCTTCAAACTGACAAATTCTGTTACTGTCTGAGAACTCAGTTCTGAGTCAGCTGATAACATGTTAACTAAATTCAGCTGGCTTTGGATTTTCATCAGTATAAGTGAGAATGAATTCCGACCAGTGTCTTTGCTGATTATGGTTTATTGTAAATTTGTTCTATCAGGAATATGATAGCACTCTGGAACAATCTGAAGGTTGTTATGCTCTTGCTGAGGGTAGTGTGAGCAGAGGTAATGGTGATTACTGATGATGTAGAGTTAAAAAAGGCTGAAACCAATGTAATCCCAAAAGAAGAGCTGTGGATAGAGCTCCCTCCCTGTGTGTAGTGCAGAAGTCATGTGGCTATATGGACACAGAGTATTCTGCCTGCTAATGATGAGAGAGGACTACAAAAAAACCCATGGTAAATCTCTGAAGTTGTTACAGTTTTCATAAATGAAAAGCCACGTGCTGAAATACACAATCATAGAGAAGCTGAATTATTTTTGTTCCTATAAATCACGTTCGCTATTGTGGGCAGGATATTGTATGGAAATTATCCCATAGCTGTTCACTGCAACTGCAGTAGTTTGCCTTTATATTATTGTAAGTATGAAAAGACAAGTATTTAAAAAGACAAATCTCCACTCTTTTCTTTAAGATGGGTAAGAAGAAAATCTTAAGAAACTGGAGGTCCATCAGTCTGACAGATCCCTCTGTGAGCCAAGTCCAGTTACAAGGACAAGAAGGTGATTAGGAACAGCTGATAAAGAAGTAGCAAGGCCAGATCATACCTGGCCCATTTGATAGCCTTCTAGGAAGAGAGCTCTGTTGACTACTTAATATCATTAAAGACCTAGAAGATGAAACAGAAAGCCTCAACAAGTCCACAGACAATAACCAGATGTAGGGAGCAGCTGATATGGTGGGGAGAGCTGCTATGCAGAGCGACCTCAACAGGCTGGAGGCATTTCATTAAATTCAACAAAGGCAACTGCGAAGTCTTGCACTTGAGCAGAGTAACTCCAGTGCAAACGTGCAGACTAGGCTCCTGCTGATTAGAAAGCAGGATTCTGGGAAAGGCATAGAGATATGCAGGACAAGAAGCTAAACGTGAGTCATCAACAGGGCCCTGCAGCAAAGAAAGCAAACCAGTCACCTGCCGGACTGTATTAGCAAGAGTGAAGCCAGCTGTCACTGGAGTACTGACCCCCGCACTCTTGGGTATGCAGTACAAGGAAGACTTTGACACGCTGGAATTGAGTCAGGTGGAGGGCTATCAAGGATGGGGGCTGGGGTGTCGGAGCACAGGATGTGTCGCTGAAGGGAAAAGCGACACTGCTGAGTTCAATTTATCAAACAGACAAAGCAAAAGATAGGCTGTCAAGGAAAAGCCTCTCCCATAACTCATGCGCACACATCAATGGAGACCCACAATAGCTATTGATCCAGTGACATGGCACTGTGCAGTTTGGACATCTGCTTAACAGTATTCCCTCAGTCTCTACTGCTGCGGGTCTTTACAGCCAGATACTATAAGGGTATGTGAAAGCAGACTGTCTGCTCCTCTAAAGATATTTGGTCAAGGGCCTTTTCAATTAAAAAAAAAAGGGGGAGAGGAGAAAGCCATAAACAAGAACATACAGGGACACAAACTTGAGGGACAAATGATAAAATAGGCAGAGGAAGAGGGAGCAGAGAGGAACAAAGTGGGGAAATGGACAGAAAAGGTATAAAAGAGGACAGTCAAATGTAAAACAGGGCCAGTCAGTACACTACTTGTCTGTCTGAGCCCCGTGCCTGATCACCTTGGGTCTGGGCAGTGGTATCAGGCAGGCAGAGAGTCTGTGCTAGTATTTGGGGGGGGACCCATGAATGTGGGGTGCCTGTGGGATGAGTGTGTGAGTGCTGCGTGTTTGCAGAGAGCACCCAGCTGGACCAGCTGGTGAGTTGGGGACCCGTGGGGTGGGTAAGGGGGCCGGGATCCGGACAGGGGTGCCGGGTGGGCAGAGGGGCTCGGGGGATCTGGAATGTTCGTGTGCTTGTGAACCTGGAGAGTGAGGTGTGTGTGCTGCACTAGTGACCTTCTGCCTCTGCCAGCCCCAGAGGAGGAGGGGACGTGGCTGTCTGTGCCTGTGTCTGGTGTGAGTCCTGGCTGTGGGAGCTGCTGGGGCAGCGCCTTGTCTGTGGCTGTGTGATCGGCCATGTCCATGTCCTCTATATGTGTCTGGAATACATGCTCAACTTCGATGCTGTTTGTACCTACAAAGGCGAAAGCATCAGACACATGCCTCAGCCTGGGCAGAGACCCTGGGTCCCCGGGACACTAGGATGTGCTCCAGCATCCGGGCAGGAGGGTCTTGGACAGGGGCAGCTGGAGAAGGTGGCTGGTCCTGACTTTCCTTAAGTTGCCTGCACCGGCCACTAATCAGATCAGCTGGTGGTGATATCACAGTGCACTTTTCTCACAGTTGCAGGTATTGTTCTCCCATCACTTGTTGATCCACAGACTGTACAAAGGCTCACCGCATCCTGCTCTTGTTTCCACTGGCCCGTTTGCCACAGCTCAGTACACAACATGAAAAGAAGATGGAAAAACTGGGTTTAGGCTTAGTAGGAGCTAACTAAAGGAAGATCTTACTGTTGTCTTCAAGTACCTAATAGCACATTATACAGAAGATGGAGCCAAACTCTTCTCAGAGGTATATAGGGATAGAATGGGACGAAATGGACACAGGTTGCAACAAGGGAAAATCAGATTAACTACGGAGATTAATTTTTTTTGTTTTTTTTTTTAACCATTGCAGCACTGGAAAAGGTTGACTAGAAATGCTATGATTCTCCATCCTTGGAGATACTAAAAATTCAACTAAAATTTAAATTTCAAATATAGGAAATGGGGGATAGAAAATATTTTTGTCTAAAATCATGAACTACTTCATCAAAAGGAGAAATGCTATTGTCACATAGATCCATGAAGGGTCTACAGTAGCAATTACATACAAATATCTACCTATAAATACAGAAACCAGATACATAAAAATAGATTTTTCAGCCTGCTTACAAGTTTTAGGAAAGGAACTTAAACATTCTTCAGCTGCACAATTGTAAGATGTAGTTATTGAAATATTAAAAAAATACTCAATGCTAGTTTAAAATTTCTGCTAAGTCTGAGTTTCTAAGTTTCTGCTAGCACTCAGCACATACATACAGTCAACAAAGATCCATTGAGCTTTTATTAGAAACCAGACAATGTGCGAGTATCTGAGTCACACTAGAAAACAAGTGAAAACACTGAAAAAGTTTTCTTTGTTTGCTTATGGTGTTGCTACTTCCTAGTGACTAATTGTGCTGGTTTTGGCTGGGATAAAGTTAATTTTCTTCATAGTTGCTAGTATGAGGCTATGCTCTGCATTTGTGCTGAAAACAGCGTTGATAGCACAAGGATGTTTTAGTTACTGCTGAGCAGTGCTTACACAGAGCCAAGGCCTTTTCTGCTTCTCACACCACCCCACCAGTGAGTGGGCTGGGGGTGCACACACAAGAAGCTGGAAGGGACACAGCCGGGACAGCTGACCCCAACTGACCAAAGGGATGTTCCATACCATACGACATCATGCTCAACATATAATGCTGGAGGAAGAAGTAGGAGTGATGGCGTTGGTCTTCCCAAATACCATTACACGTGATAGAGCCCTCCTGTCCTGGAGATGGCTGAACACCTGCCTGCCCATGGGAAGTGGGGAATGAATTCCTTGTCTTGCTTTGCTTGAGTGCGTGGCTTTTGCTTTACCTGTTAAACTGTCTTTATTTCAACCCACAGGTTTTCTTTTACCCTTCTGATCCTCTCCTCCATCCTACGAGGGGGGAGTGAGCGAGGGGCTGTGTGGTGCTTAGTTACTGGCTGGGGTTAAACCATGACATTAAGCAATTAAAGTTAACATGGTGGACTCATTAGGGGAATCACATGACTCTCAATTTCTGAGTTGTTTTTAAAACTCCTTTAAATCTAAGCCTTCCCATTGCCTTTTACCTTGACCATCTAGATGGGAATGCCTAGAGTCACAATATAAAGATTCTTTTTTCCCACACAATGTTAGCAAGTCCTTGTTTTATCTTATCTTAGATCAATTATTGTGCACTGTAGCAATGGGATGTGATGACTTTGTATTTTAAAAAGCTGCACAAAAAAAGAAATATATTTCTTTATCTCTCTAATACCCTATTCTACAAAGCATGAACATAAAGCAACTTGTTTGAATAGGGGTATCTTGTGTAATGTTAACTCCTCGGAGAGTTTCACTGTTGGATGCCTGGCATACACAGTTGTTCTTTAATTCTTTCTCTTTCCTCTCCCTGACAGTAAATTCTTTAGCTGGCAAGAGATACTTGTATAAAATATAAAAGAGAAATCAAATGAAAACTCTTTGAGAAGTATAATAGATATTGTATCAATAATAGCAATTAAAAAAATAAAACCTTTAATAACCATGCATGTAATTGCATGAAATACCTGTAAATAATAAAAATCTCAAACACATATAGAAATTATTGTAAGAAGGACCTGTGCTATAAACATAAATGCAACACTAGAAGGCTTTATAAAAGGATTTATGTAACCTATCTTCCTGCCCCAAAACAAACTCAGTAATATCTGTGTCATTTTTGCAAAAGTTTTTTAGCTTGTTCTGAAAGACCTCCTGCAACAGAGATGTCAGGGTTGGACTGCCCTGTAAGGAGACATAAGCTGGGGGTGAGAGCAAGGCAGGCAGGGCAATGACCCCCTCCAACAAAAGTGCAGACCCACAGCACCCAAACAAGAAGAACGGTGTAGGTCCAATAATGGTAATCAGGTTTAGCCAATAGACTGCCATGCAGGTCTGTAATGAAAAGGCAGATTGGAGCTCAAACCAGGAAAGCAAGGCAAGTTCAAGATAAGCAAGGCACAAGAGCAGGCACAGCGTACCTACTGTGGAACTTAGGCAAGGAGCATCCCAGGGAGGCCATACTAATATTTGTATCACAGCAAAGCTTTACCTAATATCTGTGCTGAGTTTTCCTTTCTGCAGTTTAGATCTATTTATTTATTGTTCTATTGTAGATATAAGAAGTCAACTATTGCCTTCTTTTTTAAAATAGTTTTTTACATATTTGAATATAAATATAACCCCTTAATATAAACTGTCTTAAATTTGAGGTTAGATTGATCTGATCTCTAATAGTTCTGTTTTTTCTCATATGGATTTTCTTGAATTAGCCCCAATCTTCCCAGATGTACAGTGCCCAAATCTAGTGCATCTGATGTCTAAAGAGTGTAGGGAAGAGTGGAAAAAATATTTTGCCCATCTTACAGGCTACACTTTTTTTCAGATAGAAAAAATATCTTTCATTTTTTTCACAACAGTATGATATTGACTTGTGCTCAGCTTTGTAATAGCTTTCAGATCTCCTTCAGCAGAAGTAGTGTCTACGAGACATATGAAACTACTACTTAGCAAGAAATATCAAACAACAAGAAAAAGACACACACACCCCCAATACCCAACAAAACAATAAACCAAAAAAAATTATTTTGGATCTAAATGTGACGTCACATTTTTTTACATTTACATATCTTCAAGACAATAATTTTAGCCTGTTTCATTGTAGAGAAACCTAGTTTTGCTTTCTTGAGGCTGCGTGTTCTCCAATACCCTGAACTCTGCCAAAGAACCCATTGTCTGGCCAATTTTGGCTCTGAAATGTTTTAAATAAAACTCAGGATAAGTAAGCTTCCGAAAAAAAATCCAAAAGTATCCTCTTTGTTTTTAAACTCTTGATGATAAACACTAAGAGCAAAAAACCCTAAACCAAATCATAATGCCAAGTGCAGCAGGAACGAACATTTCTACTCAGCTTTTCTATGTTAAGATGTATAGAAATACCACCTCCCAGCTTCACATCACAAGCCTTGTTGCTTTAGCTGTATCAGTTTGTAGCTTACAAATTAGGTATCTACCTGTTAGGTAGATAGGTAGATACCTATTAGGTAGATACCTTCGGGTTTTTTTGTTTGTTTTTTGGGTTTTTTTATGGCACTATATCTCAGTCCTGTGCACAGCTAGAAAATAAAGAATTCTCTTCTTGTGATACTTGGATTAATTTTTCCAAGAAGCAGTTACTGATGACATCTAATATATTGTTTGTATCTTGCATGAATACTTACCCACATTACATGGAGTAATTGAAATCTCCTTTACAACTTCTCATCTCCATTAGACACAGATGGATAATGCCATTTCAGATGCCCTAAGGCAATGGAAGCTTTCACACAGAGCTGAGAGGTGTGACACAGGACTTAAGGGTGATCTCTGAGCTTCCACACCAGCAACTGGCTATCACACAGAGCACCCTAAGGAAATGGCACTGGACACCTTTATGTTGACAACTGATCTGTGCCCTCTGTTTCTTTATATATAGCACTATTCTCCTTCTGAAGCTGGGTAAGTCTGTTAGAAAACATACCACATTAGAAAAGCTAGCCATACATGTCTTGTACACTCCCAAAGTGAATATCCACTCATAAAAGGCCACTCAAAATCTGCTCTCACTGGGAAGGCATCACATATGAGATCTAATCATTAAATTTTTTAAGAACTTAATGCTTGAAGCAAAACCAAAAATATCTCAGAATTCACAGTTCTATTAAAATCTATATAAAGTCCATGGCAGTGTTGACCCACATTTGCAGCAATTAAGAAAATAATACAATTAACATCAATTTCAATTAATTTTACCCTGGTTTCCTACATATAACACAAGTCCAATTATTTTTGGATTCTTTGAAGTAGGAGAAAGCACATTATCCAAGAGGGAAAAATACACAATACAGTTGCCACATGCAGAAACAGTCAATTTGCATGGTTATATAGAAAAGCTTATGGCAAAAACTAAGATATTAAAAACACTTTCATTGGCTTTCTAAATTCACTTTTATATTTAAAAGTCTGCTTTCATTCCTTAGGATACTCGGGGGGAGGGGGGGAGACAGCTACTGTACATCAAAATTATGCTTATTTGTAAACTACCTTGTAATTATATCAGTGAAAACTAAAAACAACCAAATATTCTTCAGGTCTTTAAAACCATCTTGAAATTGTATTCTTTAAGGTAAATTCAGGTCAGAGGAGAAATCAAGTCAAAGAGATAGTGACAGGAATGGAAAATACACTCTAGATATGATATAGCAGTAATGTAACTATGGAAGTATATAACGACTGCGTTGATAAGCTTCAGCACATAGGTGACAAGTGTACCAAAATGTACTTTTAAATACAGTCTAGGAAAAAATGCAGTTTTTGAAGCCAGATGGAATTTTGTGCATGAAAAAATAGAGTTGATCATCCTGCACTGGTAAACATAAATAAAATTGCTCACTGATTATTCAAAAAGCGAGAGGAGAGGAGAGGAGAGGAGAGGAGAGGATAGAGGATGCAAGTACAGCTGTACTAATTAAAGGAAAATGTCTACTTAGAATCTTATCTCCAAGATAATGACTGTCCCTGCCCAGTTCTTGCTACATTGTGAATGTGCTGTGCCTACTAAGAGAGAAGAGCTCCTGTGCCTGGCTCTTCTTCTCTCTTTGAGCCAGGAAGTCAGGAGGATCATCACCACCGTTGCCATTGCAACACCACAATCCCTATACCAGTCTTACCATTGCTGCCGAACCTGCCGCAGCTACTGGCCCAGAAACTGCTGAGCTCCCTCTCTTACTCCCAATACAGCTACTGATACCCCAACGCCCAAACTACTGCACACCAAGCAACAAAAGTCTGAAGTTTAGGACCATAGCCAGAAATCTTGGTTCAGTATGGTTTAAACTTCATGCTGAAGAGATATCTCTGGAAATCCCTGCATTTTCTATCCACACACGAAGATATATTTTGAGAAGGAGCGGGGCAGAACAAACTTGCCCATGTGCCAACTGCCTTATAAGATCACAGCTTTCCTCCTCCTCTTTCTTGTCATCCCCTTCCAACCTTCTATTTATTAGATAAAGAAAGAAGATTAATAGATGTACATTCCCTCCTCACAGCTGTGGAGTTTTCTTTTTCTTACTTCTGTCTCCTTATTTGTCTTTTTAGGCATGAAGATTGCAGGGAAAGAGAGCTTGAAACCTCCAGCCCATGGCGGTATCTGCAGTTGTAGCCCTATTTCACCTGCAAACCCTTCTCTCCTGCATCCGGCTCCAGGGCATGAATCCGTCAGCTCTTTACATGCTCCAGTGGCTGCAGACTCTCCTGCCAAAACCACCATGTCTTCACCCACAACATCTCACTGTGAAGACACCTTATATAACATCAGTAGCAGAATTGACTGGTGTATATGCTTTAATTTAAGCTGAAAGTGTTTATGATCCTTTCTATTAATTTACTGCACCTTCAGATTTTTAATGAAAACTTCTCTGCTCTAGCAAATATATTTGCTGTTTAGCTGTTTACACTTGTTTTAACCTTTCCTCGAGCCTTTCCAAACCTACAGTATGTACCAGCACATCACTTCCACTATGGTATCTTTCACTAGTGTTATCGACATCTGTAAGGACTTCATTCACCTAATTGCTCCTTTGTACTTTTTAGTGCTTTTAAAGTTCCTTCATTTTCAGATAAAGAAGTTTTTGAAGGTTAACGCAAATGGGGTGGATATTTTAGCTTTTCTTACTGCTGTGAGAATGTTAAATGATTTTGTACATTTTGATCAGTGTTACAAAATGGTGGTTCCGTTTAATGACTTTAAACTAGGTCTCCTGACTATTGCAGAATATCAAACCAGACACTACGTTTCCTTTGAAAAGCTTATTCACTGACTGCTTCATAAATGAGTCACTGACACTATGTGAGATTTTGTCTTTGGTTCACATCCTGATGTGACATTCGCACCATCTATATGGGAGTAATAGAAGTGCATTTTATCCACTCTCCGCCCTTTTGATTTTGTTCAGAATATCACATTAATTGCTGTTA
Source organism: Aramus guarauna (assembly GCA_013400195.1). Classification (NCBI taxonomy): domain Eukaryota; kingdom Metazoa; phylum Chordata; class Aves; order Gruiformes; family Aramidae; genus Aramus; species Aramus guarauna. Next base: position 166,457 of record VXBL01008399.1, on the reverse strand, counting down.
CACTGGTAATGTTGTCCAGGATTTAGACCAAATGCTGTATTCTTCTTGTCCGTGGCTGGGCTCTAAATCCTAAAGCTCTTTTCTACTCATTAAAATACTTTAAAGTAGAAAAACGATGACAGAGTTTTGTGATTTATCATACATAATGCATATATATGTGTACAGCACAAACAAAAAGGGTATTAGATAAAGGAAACAGTAAACTTACTTTAATATACTAATGTCTTTCATCTAATCATTGGACTTTCAATGCTTTTCTGGATTCTCAGAAACTCAAAAACTATTTTTTTCTTCCTTATCTAAATCTTAAACATAGTAAAGCTGTAAAAAAATCCTTGTATATTATCTCCAATAAGATAAATTCATAACTGCTTCAATAAATGAAAAATAAATTTATTTGTATAAAAATGGAAAACATTAATTATGATATATGGATAAGGAATTGGCTGGATGATTGCACTCAAAGTGTTGCAGTCAATGGCTTGATGTCTAAGTAGAGGTCAGTGGTGACTGGTGTTCCCTAGGGGTTGGTATTGGGGCCAGTGCTGTTTAACATCTTTGTCAGTGACATGGACAGTGGGATCGAGTGCACCCTCAGCAAATTTGCCA
>VXBL01008399.1:93790-159632 GCA_013400195.1 Aramus guarauna | reverse complement strand
GGCCCACCTCTCAAGCCTGTCAAGGTCCCTCTGGATGGCATCCCTTCCCTCCAGTGTGTTGACCACAGCACACAGCTTGGTGTCATCGGCAAACTTGCTGAGGGTGCACTCGATCCCACTGTCCATGTCACCAACAAAGATGTGAATTAAATAGTGCTGGTCCCAATACCTACCCCTGAGGAAGGCCATTCATAATAATAAAATGTTATTATAACATGTTATAATATAACATGTTTATAATATCCTTTTCACTGAGTGAAAAATAAATAAAAGGATGCATATTGTTTACCCATCCTTTTTTGTAATTCTTATTCATATCCTCCTTTTCCCTGAAGGAAAAATAGTGGAAAGCTGAAAAGAAAAAAAAAAGAAAAAAAAAAGAAAAAAAAAGAAAAAAAAAAAAGAAAAAAAAAGAAGAATTTCTCCACCAAACAGACTTCTGATTTATTTTACTTTTTAAAAATGAAACCATAAAAATAAACCCAAAAGATTTAATGCATATGAAAAAAAATCTATGTGAAGATATCACAGGATAAATCTAGATGATCTATAATTCAATTTAAGCATACGTTAGGCATTTATGTTGCCAAAAGCAAGCCAAGAAGCACATATGCATGCCATCTAATCCTCCTGGCACATCCAACATAAATCTGCAAATATACGTAGTGCCTATCTAAATTAAATATTCTGTGTAATTCTAATAATATAGTGATTAGCATTCATATCTAGCAGATGAAATGCTTGAGTCCTAGCCTGACAAAATGTGGACTTTGGAAGCCAGGAGAATTCTTTCACCACAGGATACAATAGGTTAAGAACCATCTGTGAGTGAATGGGGTGGCAGGATTTATTATTTTTAAAAAAACAGGTCACTGTTCAAGCACAAATGTGAGGCCCCAGGTGTGAAAAAGGAGTGGGACAACAGCAAAAAAGGTTAATAGTCTTTTGAGACAACAGCAAAAAGGTTAATAGTCTTTTGAAAGCATGTATTTCTTACAGTTGATTGTGAAAGCCTAAGACTGCTATCCTAGGTTAGATAATTAATTACATCTGGAGAACTTCATGTGATGCTATGTTGCATTTGCATTCTTCATAAGAAGGATTTAACTTATAACTACTGTAACAAATGCCTGTGTCAGGAAACCATCTACCACAGACTGTTTTCTGTCTCATTTACTTTCTGTAATAGGCTGATTTTGGTAACACTGGTTTTGGCTGGGAGTTAATTTTCTTCACAGCAGCCCAAAAGGTGCTGTGGTTTGGATTTGTGACCACAACAGTCTTGATAAAACAGGGATGCTTTAGCTATTGCTGAGCAGTGCTTATGCAGTGTTAAGGCATTTTCTACTTCTTACACTTCCCCACCAGCAAGGAGGCAGGGGGTCCACTAGAGGTTGACACAGATGAGACAGCTGACCCCAACTGACCAAAGGGATATCCCATACTATATCTCATCGTGCTCAGCAGTAAAACCTCAGGGGAAGGAGGAAGAAGGGTGGACATTCAGAGTTATGATGTTTGTCTTCCTAAGTAACCTTTATACCTAATGAAGCCCTGCTTTCCCAGAAATGGGTAAACATCTGTCTGCTGATGGGAAGTAGTGAATAAATTCCTGATTTTGCTTTGCTTGCAGGCACAGCTTTGCTTTACCTATTAAACTGGCTTTATCTCAACTCATGAGTAATCTCACTTTTACCTTTCTGATGCTCTCCCCTGTTCTGCTGGAAGGGGAGTTAGTGAGCAGCTGTGTGGGGCTGAGCTGCCTGCTGGGGTTAAACCACAAAAGGTAGCTTAGCTCTACTTCATGTGATGCTACACAAATTTCTAAAAAAGGAATTATTCATAGTTCTAAACAGCTGCCTAAAAATAAAAGATTACCAGAGTATCCATCTATTTTATTCTATATTACAAGATTCTTATATAATAACTAACTTTAGTAAATTTGGTGGCTGAATCTCTCAGGTCTTAAATAGAATTCAGAAGAGTTTTTTTATGTAAGCAAGATACATGATGTGGTTTAGCAGTCTGATGTATCGTTTATCTTTTTTAGAAGGGCATCTACATGTCTGTGTGATGACACACACTACATAAAATTACAAAGTCCCATTAATTCAGATACATTTTCTAACTTACATCTCCTTCCTTCTGTCTTGATTTTGGCCTGTAAGACTTTGTTCTGTGTATACACTTAACTATATCTCTATATATGCATCACTGTACATCTATATATACATCACTATATATTCCCTAAAAGCGGCTTAAGTTTCTACTATTTAAGTTTATATTGTAAGATGGCATTCCATGTACTATAAAGTAAAACAAAACAAAACAAAACAACAAAAAAACCACAAAAAACAAAACACAAAGCCACAATCACAAGACAAAACAAACAAAACCTAAGTCCTTATAAAATTTCCTATTAAAATTCACCAGCAACAATTTTAAGGTCTTCAGCAGGTACTATCAAAGTTGATGTCATTTAGCATGCTATCAATAACCAAGTTTACCACCATGGATGGAGCTGCAAATATGACATACACTGAAGAAATGTCTTTACAATTTATCTAATTACTTCTATGCAAACAATACATATCTAACTTAAGACAAAGTCCTCCTTTGAAATGTACTCTTTTCTAAGAAAAAAATAAAATTGGATATCTTATGAAGAAATAAATCTTTAAATTACTTCTGTTCTTTCTCTTGAACTATAATTACCAAAGGATTGCCATGAAAAGAGCTAAAGGCTATAATTAATATTGTTCTCTTTTTCTTGGATGAAACATTTAAATACAGTGCATTATTTCATTGATCTCCCTGCAGACAAAGTCATGTCAATCCTTTTTTTAGAAACAAGTTTCTTACTGAATTTCCCCTCCTTATAACTTTGAACAGCGTGTTCTTTTGCAGTTCCCAAATGTTCAGAGATACTTTCAGAATAACAATGAAATGGAAGACATGAAGATTGGAATCATGTTAACATTTTAATCTGCTTTTATTTTTCAGTTAATGATTAATAATTATTTTCTGATTCTTCTTGCACTGATTTAATGCATCAAAGTCTATGGGGCCAGATGGAATCTACCCAAGGGGACTGAGTGAGCTGGTAGAAACACTCACCAAGCCACTTTCCATTATTTATCAACAGTCCTGGCTAACCAGAGAGGTACCACTTGACTGGAGGTTAGCATATGTGATGCTCATCTACGAGCAGGGCCAGAAGGAGGATTTGGGGAGCTACAGGCCTATCTGTCTGACCTTGGTGCTGGAGAAGGTAACGGAGTAGAATGTCCTGAGTGCCATCACACAGCATGTACAGGACAATCAGGTGCAGTCACCATAGGGTCATGAAAGGCAGATCCTTCTTGACCAACCTGATCTCCTTCTATGACAAGGTGACCCTCCTAGGTGACACTTTACCTAGTGGAAGAGGTAAAGGCTGTGGATGTTGTCTACCTAGACTTTAGTAAAGACTTTGACACCATTTCCCACAGCATTCTCCTGAAGAAACTGGCTGCTCATGGCTTGGACAAACACACTCTTTGCTGAGTAAAAAACTGGCTGGATGGCCGAGCTCAAAGAGTTGTGGTGAATAGAGTTAAATCCAGTTGGCAGCTGGTCACAAGTGGGGTTCCCCAGGGCTCAGTACTGAGGCCAGTTCTGTTCCAGATCTTTATCAATGATGTGGATGAGGGGATCGAGTGCAGCCTTAGCAGGTTTGCAGATGACACCAAGTTGTGTGGGAGTGTTGATCTGCTTGAGGGTAGGAAGTCTCTACAGATGGATCTGGACAGGCTGGATCAATGGGCAGAGGCCAGCTGTATGAGGTTCAACAAGGCTCAGTGCTGGTTCCTACACTTGGGTCACAAAAACCTCGTGCAACACTATAGGCTTGGGGAAGAGTGGCTGGAAACCTGCCTGGCAGAAAAGGACCTGGGGATGTTGGTTGATACCTGTCTGAATATGATCCAGCAGTGTGCCCAGGTGGCCAAGAAGGCCAACAGCATCCTGGCTTGTATCAGCTTGTATCAGGAATAGTGTGGCCAGCAGGACTAGGGAAGTGATTGTCCCCTGTACCCGGCACTGGTGAGGCCGCACCTCAAGTACTGTGTTCAGTTTTGGGCCCCTCACTATGAGAAATACATTGTGATGCTGGAGTGTGTCCAAAGAAGAGCATTGAAGCTGGTGAAGGCTCTAGAGCACAAGTCTTATGAGGAGTGGCTGAGGGAGCTGGGGTTGTTTAGCCTGGAGAAAAGGAGGCTGAGGGGAGACCTTATCATGCTCTACAACTACCTGAAAGGAGGTTGTAGCTAGGTGGGTGTCAGCCTCTTCTCCAGATCAACAAGCAATAGGAGAAGAAGAAATGGCCTCAAGTTGTGCCAGGGGAGGTTTAGATTGGATAGAAGGAAAAAAAATTCTTCACCCAAAGGGTTATCAATCTTTGGAACAGGCTGCCCAGGGAAGTGGTTGAGTCACCATCCCTGGAGGCATTTAAAAGATGTATAGATGTGGTGCTTAGGGACGGGTTTTAGTAGTGGACTTGGCAGTACTAGGTTAGTGGTTGGACTTTATGATCTTAAAGGTCTTTTCCAATCTAAATGATTTTATTATTCCAAAATTGGCCTGCAGAGGGTTCCAGAGATTTTCTCTACAACAGCTTCAGTTTGCTAAATATGTGGAACCAAATTGACTAATTAACCTGTAACTCAAAGTAACCTCTTTTTTTTGCACAATTAAAATGAAGAAGGAAGGAAAAAAAAACTCTTAAAAAATAACAAGGACAATGTTTTCAAATCAATTTTGCTTAATCATAAATCCTTCCTTTTTGCTGTAGGCTCATGATTAAGGAGCTGTTCAGTATAATGGGGTGTTGTTTGTTTGTTTTCTAAATTTAAAAGATTTATATGGGTCACATGTCTGAATTCTGAGTTCTTTGCCATTTAGTCTTTGTGGGTTTTTTTGTGTTGGGTTTTTTTTTGTTTTTTTTTTTTTGGAGGTGGGGGGCATCTTAAACAGAAAGATAATTCTCAGGAAATTTAAGTAACATCTGAGAGTTATCACTTTAAGACTGAACTGGTTTCTACAACAGCAACCCTTTCTTTTTCTTGTCATATCCCTCCAAAATAATGGTTGTAACTAAAAATACCTGCCTAATTAGTTAGAAATAATTTTAATAAACTCATATTTTCTCTTTTTTATCTGTTTCAAAATACACCTTTCTTTCACTATAGTTCATTCATTGATCTGCTATAGCTGTAACAGCTTAATATGTTGTATAGGGTGTTTTTGTGTGTGTGTATATATATGTATCATAGATATATCTGAGCTCATCCAAAACTCTTAAAAATGGGAACAAAACTATTGTTGAGTATAAAAGGAGTAGGAGTGACAGGGTGACATCAACAAATAAATCTCTTATTTATCTTTGTCTAAATTTTGTAAAAGTAGAATAGAAGTTAGTACTTCAGAATTGTTTAATGTGTAATATTTTAATGGATGATTCACCTGGAAAGAAGGGATGTATGTGTGTATGTATATAAATACATATATGCATACATATAAGTACTTGCATTTCAAAAAAGCTCTATCATCTATTACTCAAATAGATGGGCTCAGCATTCCTTTTTTTTTTTTTTTTTTTCTTTTTTAAGTTTAACGACTAGTACTTCTTTTCAGCTTGTGTTTACAGAAGCATCAGGGTCCAAATCTTGTTCATCCAGTATATTTCAGTTATAAGTATACAGAGTTTAAATGATCTAGTACAGTGCACTTCACAAAATCAATTTCCTTAGGAGTTATTTTAGACTGAATGAATTACTCATGACTTCAGATTTTTTTTTCTTGCAATTCACAGAATGCACAGAAACAAATTTGAGTAGCACTGCATTGAAAAGAAAGAAAGAAGAAAGCAGGAAAGCAAGAAAGCAAGAAAGCAAGAAAGCAAGAAAGCAAGAAAGCAAGAAAGCAAGAAAGAAAGAAAGAAAGAAAGAAAGAAAGAAAGAAAGAAAGAAAGAAAAAATCAACTTCACACCAGAACAAGCATGTGCCCTATGGGCTTGACTTTGACCTCCAGATAGACAAGCATGGATTGTTGAGCATTTTGTTAAAACAGCTACTACATTCATAGGCACTGAAAATCTAATAACAGAAGTCAGCCCTAGATATGCTGTCCTAGTTTTCAGATTTTTTAATAGCGAAAATTATATTTTCAATATCTTACATACCTTAACAAAATACTATATATTGCAAATGCAGTTAATACAGCTTAGGGAAAACAAACAAACAAACAAACAAACAAACCAACAAAAACCAAAACCAAAACAAAACAAAAAAACAGGCTGCTTTAGGCAGTGGATGAGTTCTTCTGACATTAATTGCTATGTTCTTGAAATGTCTCTCCCACTATCTTCTGTTATTAACTTCTATAAATGAAAATGTTAAATAATCTTGTACAACCTTAACAACACTTTGTATAAACACACAGTCATCTTAGAATTAGTAGTGCATGACTGTCATGACATTATTTTATTTTGTTCTACTTTTCCATTCAAAAAATAAAGACTACAATTTTTCCCTTAATGCTTTATTAACGTTTGTAAAATTAAACAAATGGAAAATAAAATTGTCATTAAAACCCAGGACAAGTTTGATATTTTTAGGAAACAAGCCCTGTACACGAACAAATTCCAATCTCTGTGTGATTAGTTTACTATAAATATTTTCTTAGACAATCAAAATAGACAACTTAATTAAAATTCAATTTCTTCTTCAGTTTGCTATTATACATCTCTAGATTAATATTCTTAGAGTGTTGGCTGAAATTCCTCATTGATATGCCTAGGCACTCTGACCTTGGGATGTTAATCTGAACACAAACATTTATCTCTGCCTTGTCACTGTTTTAGCTTGTGTCTTATGATCAAATCCCTTAGATGGGTGGATATCCATCACTTTGCTGCCATTGGCCCGAGTTGATTTATGGATGACATCTAGAAGCAATAGTTATTTTGAACAGTTTAATGCTTCATAAAATAGAGCAAGAAATTTCATGGTACTCCTGTTCTCTGGTAACTACAACTATTCAATATTTCTCAGTACAATTTATCATACTGTGGAATAATATTCACGCCGACTTCTCTCCTCTTCTTCCATTGCTTAATGCTTGTATTAGCCAGTAAGATGCCATGTGGTAGCTATATACCTGAAAGAAAAAAGAATCTATGTAAGAAGCAAAGGTTCCTTGCAAGTAAATTTTATTCATGCTGTTATACTTTGGGACCTGTGAATGTTTAGCACTGTTTTGTAACATTGTACCCAGCAAAGTGATGTAAGGCTTTTCAGTTTTCACAAAAACAGTAACATAATGGAATAGGTGTAAAAAATATTTTAATATGAGGGACAGTGAATTTATTTCTGTACATATGTGATTAATGAGAGTATCAAAAGGAAATCATATTAATTAATAATGTGCTATAAAAAAGTTATATCTATTTATCTTCCTCTGAGGACAAAAGAAACTAAAAAAAATTATTGGAGGAAATAACAACATTGTAAACCCAGTCTTTTTCGTTAGATAATTGTTCAAGAGAAACATAGTGAACAGTTTTGCCTTTTCATTTTTGTTAAGGTATGTGGTTCACTCACTAGATATGATTAATCCTATATTTAATTTCAGTGTTTTTAAGTCCAATCTGTGAAGTGAAAAGAATGAAGGTCTAATGCATTATGTAACAGAGATGCTGTTGCAATAAAGAAAATAATACACTGTTTGTGTAGATATATGTGCATGGGGGTTATTATTATTTTATTTTTTAATTGTGATTTCTAATATAGAGGGGCATTTTTGTTTCTGGTGGTGCTGGGGTTTTGTGTTGGGTTTTTGTTGGGGTTTTTTTTGTTTGTTTGTTTGTTTTCCTTGAGGACTTAAAAAATGCTAGAATTTGTAAATTTTGATAGAATGAAAATTTGTGAAGAAATGTGTGTTAAATTCTACACAGCATAAATACTATTGTCTGCATAAAGCACTAGGATAGCAGGATATTTCAGACTGGAACAGGCCTCAGAGTGTCTGTAGTCCAACATCCTGGACAAAGTAGAGTCAGCTGTGAGGTCAGATCAAGTTGCCTAAGACTATAACTAATATGTTCTTGAAAACTTCCCAGGATGGAGACTGCATAACCTATCTAGACAATTTTCTATTTGCATTTAATTCTACATACTTTGCTTGGTCACAGTTATTAAATGTGCACTATGAACTAAGCTATTCAAACTTCACTGAGAAGCAAGAAGTTAATTTCTCTACAGTAGTATTATTTCCACTAAACTTTATAGCTATATTTTAATTTTGTTATTATCTTTACAAGGACTCATATGTTGAAATAAAAAGATTCAACAGAGAGTTTTTGAGAGGTTCTAATGCGTGTTAAAGAGTCATTTAAAAGAAATAAGGGATGATCATGCATATTAATTTCCTTGTTTTGTGGCTTGTTTACTTTTCTGTACAGGGAAACTGACATATGCAAATACCTGCCTTTCATTCTGTTCCAGGTTTCCCAAAGGCCTAGTTTTTCTAAGGATTATGACTTTTAATATTTTCCCCCAAAAGATAATAAAAAGACTTATCTGAAAAAAAATTGTTTTGAAGCAAAAAACCCCCTCAACTCTTAATCTTGGTATATAATAGTAACTTTGTATTTTTTTTTTTAATTCATATTCTTATAGCCAGATATAATTTTCTCCTAGTACTTCTATTTGTTGGGGTTTTTTTCATAAGTTAACGTAGATGAGTATTTCCCCCCAGCACTTAAGCAGTATATATTATGAAAAATAACAAAATAAGTAATCTTTTTTTCTGTATAAACTTTACTCATATAATTGTAGAGATTGGACAGGATCTTTGCAAGTCACGTGGCCTAACTTTCTGCTCAAAGTGCATCCACTGAGAACAGGTTGCTCAGCACCTTGTCCACTTGAGTTTTGAAAATATCTGAGGATGGAGAGTCCATAGTGACTCTGGGCAACCTGTTCCAGTGTTTGACCACCCTCATGGTAAATTTTTTTCTCCTTATATAGAACCACAGTTTCCACTGTTCCAAGTTGTGCCTGTTGTTTCTTGTCCTATCCCTGTGCACCAGTAGGGAGTATCTGGTTCCATCATCATTATACCCTCCCTTGACAGCAGTAAGATCCTTCTTTATTGTCATGAAAAAATCCATTTTTATCAGCTTTTCTTCATATGCCCTGTGCTACAGCCTTGTTTTTCTAGTACTGAGGATCACAGAACTGGACACGATGTTCCATATGTGATCTTACAATTGCCCAATAGCAGAGAAAAATCACTTCCCTTAACCTGTTGGCTATACTGTTGACTTTTGTTCACAAAAGGGCTTTCTGGTTAGTCAGCTTGAACCCTGTAAGTGCTGTCTGGGGTTATTTCATTCCAAATCCAAGACTTTGCATTTGACTTTTTTTGCACTTCATGACATTCCAGCCAGCCCTTTTCTCCAACTTCTTGAAGTCCCTCTACGTAGCAGCCTTGTCCAGCACATTGACGATTTCCTCTATTTTGTATTCCCTGCAAAACTGCTGAGAGGGCACTCTATGCCATCATCCAGGTTTCTAGTAAAGAAATTAAATAGTATTGGCTGAGTATTGATCTCTGAGACATGCCACCAATAACCAGGCGCCAGCTGGATTTTCTATACCTGATGACACTTTTTTTTTTTTTAATTTAGATAGATCAGACAATTTTCACCCACCTTATTGTCTACTTCTCCTGTCTATAACCATTTTGACTCTAAGGGAACTATGGTAGAGTACTGAAAAAGCCTTGCTAAAGCCAAGATAAGTAACATCTACTCTTCATTCTCCTTGTCTGTAACTGAGCTAGTCATTTCGTTGCAGAAGGTAATCTGGTTGGTCAAGCATGATTTGCCCTTGGGAAATCCAGTCTGGCCAATAAAGAAATAACTTCTAGGATGTGGTCCATAATCTTCTCAGTATCTGAAATTAAGCTAGTCACCACATAGTTTTCCAGATTCTTGTTCTTTCCAGTCTTGAAGATGAGTGCGATATTAGCCCTTTCCAGTGCTCAGGAACGTTTCCTTTCCTATGACTTTTCAAAGATCATAGAAAATGGTTTTGCAATGACATTGGCCACCTCTCCCAGCACCCCTGGGTACATCCCACCTGTTTCCATGGACTTTTATTTGTCCTACTGCTTTAAACATTCCCTAGCTGTAGTTCTCTTGATTGCAGGTAATGCTTTATTCCTTTTATTTGGAAGGAAATAACTTTGGGAACTGGGAAATCAGAGGCAAGAACTGACCAGTGAAAACTGATGGAGGGGGTAACCAACAAAAACAAGTAAACACCAATAAGTATCTTTGTGTCTCCTATGTCCTTTGCCACTAGGTACCCTGCTATACTGAGTAGTGGGCACAAATTTTTTTTAGGTGGGTTTTTTTTGTTTGATTTTTTGTTGTTCTTTTTTTTTTTTTTTCCAGCTGATAAACTTACAGAAGTCCTTCTTGTTGACTTGCGTACTCATTGCTAGCTTCAAGTCCAACTGAGATTTGACTTCCTAATTCCATCCCTGCATTCCCAGGTGTTGTCTTGGTAGTCCTCCTGGGTATCTCTCACTTCCATTTCCTGCATACTTCCTTTTTCTGTTTCTCCATGCCAATCCTCTGCTACTCTTGCTAGATTGAACATTGGAATTGACTGTTTTGTGCTTTGAAGAAATTGTTTTTCAAGATCAACCAGTTCTGCTTAGACCCTTTGTCCTTCAGGAAAGTCTCCCAAGGGATTCTGCCAATGAGATTCTTGAAGAAGGCCAAATTTCCCTCTCTTCAAGTCCAGTGTTTGTGATTCTGCTATTTGTCTTGGTAACTTTTCTAAAGATTTTAAAATTCACCGTATCGTTCTTGCTTCACATCCCCAATGAGTTTTTCCTTGTTTGCAATTGTTGTGTCAAGCAGAATAAGTCCCCTGTCTACTCACTCATGTCATTGAGCTATGTCAAGATAGCCCCATCTCCTCATCTTCCCAAGCTGTCTTCCTAAGAAACCCCTAACCGTCAGGCAGCTTAACCCACCACGTATTTGCAGTCACTATGAGATTATAGGTCTTCAACTGTATATGGACTTCTAATTCCTCGTTTGTTTCTTCTGCTGTGTGAATTTATGTACAGGCAGAATGTATGGGTCCAATCACTACATAACAGAAGGAAATATTTTAAGTTATGAAGCACATTACACCCTTATTCCCAAAAAGATAAACTCTTCAAAACATTATGGTTTCCCCATGGTCAGGCATCAGCTACTGCATTAAAAATGACTCCCAGCTAAATGTAACAGATATTTTGTGCCTGCACATAAACTTTTATTTTTGCTCATTCTTCTGCCTTTTACATTTGGTTCAGAAAAATATTAGATTAGACATTACAACTTCAGCTCTGTAGAGCTTGAAGCCCAAGCTGTAGATTTATGCTTAATATGACAAGTGCAGATAATTCTCAGGAGAAAGACACCCATGCTGAGCTTTTAATATTTTTAATTATTATTTTTAATGAAAGTTAATGTAACATTTTGTGGAAACAGTAGCTGTGATGTTCATTTCTCAGTTGATTAGGTGACAGAATGAAGGAATGTAAATACATAATATAATGACTGGTGCATCACTAAATAATTTTCCTAACTTATTTAATATTATATATTAAAACTCTAATAGTTGCAGAGATCTGATTTATCATTAATATTTTTCTTTTAAATTTTAGTGCTATTTTAGTAAATCATTTTTACTAAGATCACCGAAGATTTGCGCTTTTTTTCTTAGAAAACATCAATATTTAGAATTCTATAGATACTTGACAGCAAAAATGTAAAAAACCCCCAATCATTACCAACTTCAATACTTTCAGCTGAGCTATAAGAAAACTAAATTGTACTTGGTCACTGGGGCATGTGATAGGAACAACTGATGACCTTGATTTATAGGTTCTTGCAATAGCCCTTTTCACCTTCGTATTTCCATTCATTTTAAGGACAACAAGTTTGTCCATGAACAAGGTCAGTGGCACATTTAAATAGGTAAAATAGGATGACAATTGCTGTTGAGGTAGCATTTCTGATAAAACATATCAATATGCTCCAAGCTGATGTGAAATGTCTAGGGAGACAAGTGTAAACTCTGTTAGTGGGGTATGGCTATAGCAAATCAAGGTGTTCCTATGCTTTTACTGTGTGTCAGTTTTTTGTTCCACTATGGAATTACTTGCACTGTCTTTAAAACTTTCATCAAAAGCTATACAAAGCTTGTGGGTTATTTTTATTATCCATTTGCGTATTTTCTAGATAACAAGTTGGCAGCAAAGTTAACAAGCTCCCTCTTACTCCTTCTTTTCTCTCTTACCACTCTCCCGTTCTTCACTGAGTGAAACTGGATAAAGCAAACAATTTTTTCCTTTGACAAAGGGACACTCTGGATGAAAACATTACTGAAAAGAAGGATATATTTTCTCCAGTTGTAGCTAATATTGGGGGAGTGGGGCGACTCAGCAATGTTATTTGTTGTACTAAGTAAAATTGAGCAGAATGGTTTTCTTTAATGCATACAGATCAACGGACAACAAGGGAAGTGGTTGAATAAGGCTTTTACATTATTAACATGTCAGGAGCTATGCAGAGGTAACTTTAACAGTGTGTTTTATTGCTTCTTCCTTGTTTCAGGATGATTACAGTCTGACTTCTTCACAGCATAATGTGGAGCAATGGAGATGTCAGGCCATTGCTAGCATCTTACTGCCAACAGGGATGGAAACAGTAAGACAATTTTGAGGCAGTCATGGTAAAACTGCATCCTGGCCAAAATTACTGCATTTTTGCTGTTTGGAGAGATTTCCATAGCCTTACATTGAAATCCCCTCACTAAGGACTATAATTCACCTAGTCTAAAAGGAGTCAAATATTTATCACCCAGGCAAATGCACTGTTCATTATGATGCAGTGCAGGCTGGAAGACACCGACCTCCTTTCTGGCACTGTGTAGTAACAAATAGAGTTTACATGCAACCAGAAGAGGAGAGATCATAAAGACAAGGAACAATTTGGTATCAAAGATATTAGAGCACTGAATGGCAAGGCATGGAGTTGCCTTCCAGTCCAAAAAATAATATTGTTTCCACAATTTGCAGGATAGGAGGCACTCATTCAAGTGCCAAGTGTTCCAGCTAATTGTCCTAACCACTACATTGTATGATCTTTCAAAAGAGAGAGAAGGAGGATTTTGCTGTTGTTTTTCTCCCCACACATTCTTCCTATTTATCCTTCAGAGACCAGATCACCTACATGATTCTACTTCAAGAACCACGTTTGAAGGTTGCAGACAGTGCACTTCTACTGAGCTTTGTCTGAACATTTACTGAACTTCCAGATGTTTTGTCATGCAGGAGTTCACTCTCAATGTCTCAGCCAAACCCACTGGGTATTACCAGGTGTTATCTGCAGCTGTATGGTGAGCTGCTCCACCATTAGCCTTGGACACCCAATAGCCTCTGTCAGAGCCCCTCCGCAACTTCTGACCAACTCAGTCATAGTCAATACTCACTTCTGATTGGCTCAAATTCCCATGATGCCTGGCAATTGGCAATTGCTGTCGCCATGGTAACCACACTGCTATTACAGGGTGCTTGTAGGGGAGCAATCCGTGGGTAAACAATATTTAACCAGGCCCAACCCTCTGCCAAGCTATCACACTAACTCCATTTCCTTACAGTTATTGATACTTGATACTATTAAATCAAAATAATTTACATAGATGGGTTTTTGTTGTTGTTTCAGAAGTATTTGACTGTCCTTATTGCAAAAGACTATTATATATATATATAAAAAAAAAAAAAAAAAAAATTCTTTCTCTGCCTCATTATGGACTCTTCCTGCTAAATGGTATAATATTGAATTTACTTGTTTGTTGTTGACCCACCACAGAACACCACCCTAATAAGCGTCCGAATACAAGTATCAGCAGGAATCCCAACTGAGAGCTCTCCCAGCTTCTTCCAGGAGACGTAAATTTATATGTAAATACTATCTTTGATATGTCTGTGCTTCCTGCAGCCCAAGATACGTACACTAGAGGCAGACTTCATCTAGCCACCTAAAAGTAAAGACATGTATTCAGAAATGTGTAATCCAGATTAGTTGGAAAGACAAATGATGGACAGCTTCAGAGCTCCTTCTTTATCTTGATGTAGGATGACATGACAGCATATACCCTTCTTTATTCATCACAGAGACAGTCCAGATGATTAAATTATGCTAAAGCTAGCAATAAGAGAGAATAAAGTCAGATGAAATTAATCCCATTATCATTTTCTGAAAGAGTAAGTAAGAATAAAGGAAAAGAATAGGTGACTGCAGAGAAAATCTCACTTTATGCAAACACCCCATATCTATTAACTTGCCTAGAAGACAGACAAATCTTTTTAAGTACTTCAACTTTTTCTATTTTTTTCTTTTGCTTGAACAGACAGTAAGATGTTGAAGAAATAAAAATGGTAGATGCTGATTTATGGCAACATAAAAATTAGTAATAAATGTATTTTGGCTTATAACCACAGAACAAACCTGAGAAAATCCAGAAATTTTGGAGGGATAAAATTTGAAAGGAGCCTTATAAGAAATGTAGGTACCTAAATCTTGGTGAAAAAAAAATCGGAGTTGGCCACCTGACTGACTTTGATTTCTTCAGCAGTATGACTACAATGGATTCATTAACTACCATACGGAGCAAAACTCATCCTTTTTTTTAGGCATGAAAGAACTCCTCCCTCTGAAATGCAAGATATAGTGAAATCTTTACTGTTAAATCTTTTTTGGAGATCCCAAACTAGTAGTAACTACTATAGCTGACTCCTATGCACATATTTTCATTGACTTCTGAGATTTGTTAAATGTGAAACAGCTTGCAGAATCAGGCCTTTCGTTCATAATTTAATACTGTCAATGTTTTAAGTTTAAGGTTTTAAATATTGTGATAAAGAATGATATTGCCGAAAACAATTAATCTGGGTGCAATGCTATTCTGCATCAGCATTTAAACTTCATTCTGCTAAAAAACCCACTCTGGTACTTAGGAGAGGATCACAATCAAATATTATATATATATATATATATATATATGTTGTTAAATATTATAATTAAAAAGTGCTTAAGAATAACAAGATGTATAGATGAATATGCCTGAAAATACACTTTCTAAAAGGAGAAAAATGTGCTGAAAATAAACATAACATTTTCTTGATTTGAAGTCCTCTTTCTTAGAATAAAAAGGTTACTTACAATTCTAATTTGAATATTTCTTTGGCCTGTTATGTATGTCTGACTAGATGACAATAATAGTCTCTTCTGGCCTTAGTAATTTTATATTTACTGAATGAATAACTTGTCCTGAAAACTTTCAATCTTTTGGAAGAGTGATGAGAAGACTTCAGGAAATGTAAGAATAATTTGTTTCATCATGGACTAGCTCGATTCTGCTCCTGTGAATTGAACATGTATTAGCAGTTTAAGTGTATTAGGTATACTCTTGAAGAACTTCTTCCAGCCATGTTTCTTCCAAAAATAATTATACTGTTATTCTCAAAGTGGAAATAAAGCATGATAATAACACAGTTTAATACCCTCTGACTAGGTTCTTCTAGAATTCCAAGTGTGACGGGTGTAATGTGTAATAGCAAATTTACTTATTTGAAGATATGGGGTCTTACATGGAATTTTTGATTTGACAGAGTGATACAAAATATACCGACAACACAATACAAATGTAAGAAATGCTTAGCAAAATCTAGCGATTGCACAGTTCGATTGTAATACCAATGTGATTCCCATTACCAGTCTCTATTATATGCTCACTGTCATGATGCTGGGCATCCCCAGTTTCTGGGAAGGAGTGTGTTGATTGAAAACAGCTCAACCCCATTACTCTCTTTGAAATTCTATAGTTTGTTGTTTAGTTTTTACACTCTGCATTGGACTGAACCATGTATACACAGGGAAAAACATTCACACCAGCAGTTAATCCACTTAGCTGTGTTATAGTCAACTGAAACACCCAACTGACATAGCTGTTCATCTAAAACAAAGGCCACACAAAAGTCAGCTTTCTTTGCAATAGCCATGATCGTTCACACCCTACAATATTCCCTGAGCTTCATGGGCACATCACCCTTGCCCATCTCTACTGAGCCTTCTTCCATAATAGGGATTTATTGGTCAGTCACAGATAGCAACTCATTATCTGACAGATTAACTTTTGAAGCTCTTATCTGATCAGAACTGAAACTTAGATACAGATGTACCCAAAACTTAGCTGCTGAGTCTTTAAAGTGCTAGAAATGAGTCTCATATCCGTATAATACATGGATAAAATGATACATTCAGAAAGAAACATGCACATCTGCCTATGTAATCTAAATGTTCTAAAGATCTAATCTACACAGATTCATTTCACACAGTGACTTTAGAGGACCACAAGTGTGAGAGTCAGTGCTGAGTCTACCCAGTTTTCAGATTTTCTTCTTAAATTCAGTACTGATGATCTGATTAAATTCTGATTAAATTCTATCCTTTAGCTCCAGCAAATTCCTGATCTGTATTTTAACAACATTTTAGGAGTTGAGAAGTACAAATAGTTTCTTCACTATTTCTCAAAGCTCCTTGCGTAGCCATAAAAGGAATGGACTCTTAACGAATACCTGGTGTTTATGGAAATATTGGCTTCCTATCACTACTTACACACATCTCTAATTTGTGTATGTTCTATATAGTCTCGCTCTACCAGAGAGATATTTCCTCCTAGCTGTTTATATGTCGCTACTTATTTGAAAACTCAAATAGGTTTGTTGGCACTCACTTAGAGAGCTTTGCAGATGCATTTGTCACAACCGTGAACAGATAAAATAGAGTGATTACCTAAGCAAATGGAACATCACAGGACTTACACAGAATTCTTTTTTTTTGTACACACAAAATAACTAGGTTAGTGTTTTACACACAGAAAATACTTAACTTGTTCACAAGTCTAGCCTATTGATTTCATTTGAGAGAAACAAACGAAAAAACCCTTTTAATTTCTCAGTTGTTTTTTCCTCTCTGAAACAGATTCTGTGTACTGCCTTTTGAGAAATTAGTGTGTAAAGTTGTAGAGAAAGCTCAACTGAAGTAATTTAGAGACAGTAATTACCTCCAGATTATTGTTATTGTAGTTCTTACCACACACCACAAAGCAGAAAATAAGAGTCTCTGACTCATAGAATACTTGAAAGATATTGTAAAGATTCCCTACAGTGAGCCTGTGTGTGTCACCTCATTGACAAAATTAGTAAACTGATAATAGCAATCATGTAAGCATACGTTAGGAAGTAATGGTAATTTTAAAAGGCCATCTTTATACATAAATGTACATTTAGGCATACCTATAATTGGTGTTTTATCTATATTCCAGTTAAAACTCTTTATTGTTTCACAATGCCTATATACTTTTAGATGAAGAAATATACCTAAGAAATTGAATTGCTTTAGTACCTTGTACATTCCATATTTCAAAAGAAATCTGCAGTCAGAGTACAAGTTCAGTGTAGTGAGAAAGAATGAGTTAAACACACCAAATGAATCAAGAAAAGCGTAAAAAGAACAGCCTTAATTAAATTTGTCCAAATTTGCAGATAAAATCCAAATCAGATCAATGTAAAAGTTCTAGAATATTTTAGCACACTCCCTCTTTTCATCCCGTCAACAGTAATTTCCCTCCATTCTTCTTGTCTTTTCCTTCTCCTGTTCTCACTATCACTGCTTAGGAGAATTTGACCCTAAAGTACTGCACTTCTCACAAACAGTGAAGGAAGAAAAAATATTACAATCAGCTTGTCCTATTATGTTATTTTTAGGTTTTTATATTTTTAACTGAAAATTGAAAAATATTTCATATTCATATTCATATTCAAAAAGTTGTGAAGGTTTTACTTCATTTAGTGTAAAGAGAAAGCTAATGTGAAGCAAGAGTATATGCAATGTAGCAGCAGCTGCTGTTTGCTGCTCACCATGAAGCCCTTCTGTTTCTTGATTCTTTCACCTTGCTAAAATTAATTGCTTTACTAATTTTTTTTTTAAAGGAAGGATGCTATTCTTATATCTCATCAGAGTAACCAATTTCAGTAAATTAACTATCTAATTATCTTAATCACTGGATACCAAATACTTAGAGAAACAAGTTCTGCACAATTTATATAAACATAAAAAAACCTACAATTCTCAAAACAAGTATAACACTGTGCAGATCACCATTTCCAGATTTATAAATTCAGAAATTTCATAACAAGTAAAACACACTACATTTCTGTACAGTTTTTCACACAGGAAACTTCAATATTTTTTTTTTATATTAGATGAAAAGCAAAACCATCACATTTTCAAGATTTTTTTTTTCAAGAGGAATTGACAATAATATAATTTTGAAAATAGTCGGTCCTGTATAACATTAGCTGCCTTCTCTCTGAACAGCTGTGAATCTCATGGTAATTGTTTTCTTGCCACCATTTCCTTTTTTCTAATTTGAATTCCCAAATAGATTGCTTTTTCTATTATGTGTCATGGCTACCTGACTTTAAAGACGCATATGAGAAATTTAAAATGGAAGATGTATCCTGACCAGTGAGACTGTTTAGAAGAATAGGTACAATCCAGCTGACATAGTATTGGTATTAAACTGACACGAAATTAAAAATCTGGATTTATTGTGACCTGCCAATGTCACAATCCCCATCCAGCCTGGCCTTGAACAGTTCCAGGGAGGGGGCATCCACAGCTTCTCTGGGCAACCTGTTCCAGTGCATCACCACCCTCACAGTAATGAATTTCTTCCTTATATCTAGAATAAATCTCCCCTCCTTCAGCTTAAAGACATTACCCCTTGTCCTATCACTACATGCCCTTGCAAACAGTCCCCCTATAGCTTTCTTGTAGGCCCCTTCAAGTACTGGAAGGCTGCAATAAGGTCTCCCTGGAGTCGTCTTTTCTCCAGGCTGAACAACCCCAACTCTCTCAGCCTGTCTTCAGAGGAGAGGTGCTCCAGCCCTCTGATCATCTTCATGGCCCTCCTCTGGACTCACTCCAACAGCTCCATGTCTCTCTTGAACTGGGGACCCCAGAGCTGGATACAGCACTCCAGGCAGAGTCCCACAACAGCAGAGGGGCAGAATCACCTCCCTCAACCTGCTGGTCACACTTCTTTTGATGCAGCTCAGGACACGGTTGACTTTCTGGGCTGCAAGCACGCACTACTGGCTCATATTGAGCTTCTCATCCACCAATGCCCCCAAGTCCTTCTCCTTAGGGCTGCCTTCAATCCATTCTCAGCCCAGCCTGTAGTTGTGCTTGTCATTGCGCTGACCCACGTGCAGGACCTTGCACTGGGCCTTGTTGAACTTCATGTGGTTTGCACATGCCCACCTCTCAAGCCTGTCAAGGTCCCTCTGGATGGCATCCCTTCCCTCCAGTGTGTCGACCACACCACACAGCTTGGTGTCGTTGGCAAACTTGCTGAGGGTGCACTCGCTCCCATTGTCTATGTCACCAACAAAGATGTTAAACTGCACATATTGAGTAGGACTGATATTAATAGGCTTAGGTTTTATATATACAAAGACTTAAGTAGTATGAAACCTAAAATTCTAGTAATTTCAAAACAGGAATTTTAGGAATTTTCAGAAGTGCTACCACCGCAATTACCTCTCCTCAACATATTTTTCCATAAAAGGACAAAAAAACAAGCAGTCTCTTCTATTGAATATATCCAGTCATACCTTTATTGAATTAATTAGATGTTTATGAACAGCAGTTCTTTAGGGAAGAGTATGTTAATTCTGGGATGACAGTTATTTACTTTTGTTCTCTGTTTATGTACTTGGCGGGTGATAACAAATATTCCATTCTGCATTATCTCGTCAGCTCAGCTTTCTGGAGAGCATTTTGATAAGGTAAACCAACAATGAAACTCAGCTTAAATTAAGATTTCTAGCATAATGAAACTCAATATTCACAGCTCCCTATTCCACAGTTGAGATCTTGCACTCATTGTAATACAATTAAACTGTGGTAGGGAAAGTATATGCTGTAGAATACTGAATATTCTCACTGAATTGCTTTTAAAACTCAGAAAGCAAACCAACAGTGAAACTGAACTGACACTATATGTTATCTCTATCTTAAATGCAAATGCTTTCAAAGATCTTGCTTGTGGTACTGTAGATAATGTTGAACTTGCAGACCACAAGCTTTCTTAATGTGTTATTAAGAAAAAAAACTGTAAAAAATGGTTATGCTATGAATCTACTTTTATCTTGACTTCAAAAACACGCGTTCCCATAGGAGTAAGGCACCTGATGCAGACTGACACTTGCTGGTGTGTACATAGTATCCAACAATTAACTTTGCGTATGATGGAGGTATTTGGCACTATTTATACATTATATGGCCAATGTTCCATATGAAAATGTTTTAAGTTCTAGTATGGGATTTAAGACATTAATTTATGTTTTGCACTGAGATGAATAGTGTGTGAGAATCTGGGCTACTCTCTTCAGGCCCAGAACAACCAAAACAGGCACAGAAGTCCAGGGCTCAGTTCATGCATAGACCTTTAGAGGCAAATATTGCACAAATAAAGTATATGTTTGAATGCATTTACACATTAATGTTCACATGTATATATACCTAAGAGGGTGATCCACAAATCCCTATTTTTCTCCTGCAATGCATGGGTTTGAAGAACAGAGGCTTTGTCAGTGAGTTTGCTCTGTCACCACTTCAGGCTGAGATAAATGTCTCAGTATTTATCTGATGTTTGTACTTATGCAATGGCTAGCTCCATACTTATTCTGTTGAAAGTTTTTAACTGACAGGCAAGCTCAAATTTAATACATCATGTGAATGTTGAATTTAACACAAACTATAACACAATGGGAAGTACTGTGATTATTCTAAAATATGTTTTGAGATTTAAAGGCTGAAAATGTTGACAGAAGTAAAGAAACAATTATATTGATACAGTGGCATACATATCCACTACATACACACCAAGCCTTTTTTTTTACTGTTTTTGCCTTAGTACTGATTTCAGTTCAGAGAATTATTGTAGATATTGAGACGATATAGCTCCATTATTTTATTTTTCCTTACCAGATGCAAATGGGAAGATTTACAAAGTCAGTACATTATTTTTTTTTATGTATATAATAATGCATATCATAGAATCATAGAATGGTTTGAGTTGGAAGGGACCTCAAAGATCATCTAGTTCCAAGTTCTTGCCATGAGCAGGGACATCCTCCACTAGACCAGGTTGCCCAAAGCCCCATCCAACCTGGTCTTGAACACTTCCAATGAAAGGGCATCCACAACCTCTCTGGGCAACCTGTGCCAGTGCCTCACCACCTTCACAGTAAAGAATTTCTTCCTAACATCTAATCTAAATCTACCCTCTTTTAGTTTGAACCCATTACCCCTTGTCTTATCACTACAGTCCTTGATAAACAGTCCCTCTCCATCTTTCCTGTTCCGTTGTTTGGTGCATCACACATACGAATTAGTATATAAAGGACTGAAGCATGAACTCCTCTTACATCTTGTTTTATTAGCATGTGATAGATTTCACACAGAAGCTACTCTGGGCAGCTTTTCTCACACTAATTTTGTTTTTTTTAGAATAAATACTTGTAAAAGAACATGAAGATTAGGTCTTACAAACTGTATTAAATGTAGAAAAAAAAAGTATGTCTCAGTCCCTAAGCAACACTCTGATCCCAGTCTCTGTAGGTGTAGATAATGCAGTATATACTGCAATGCATTTTCTTCAGACATAGAAAGAACAGACCAAACTATCTGGAAATTAAAACAGAAACATAGAAATCAGGAAGCATAGGATCAGTCATTAAATTACAGATACTGCAGATTAGTTTGTATAACAAATATGAGTGTCCTGTAGGGGGAAAAAATTAAAATGAGAAAAAAAAATTCTTATTCTGTAACAAACTTTTTTTACTGTATGCTCTTTTTATTTTTTTGTTTTTGTTTTTTGTTTGTTTTTACAACAGCAACTCATTCTTTTTAATTCTGTTTTCCAATGTGATGAATAGAGAAATACAGTACTGTGGTACAAATAAATTTATATGTTTTATAGAACACAATTCCTTCTACAAAAATACTGAGTCAGTCCCACATGACATAGCTTCATTTTCACTCCAGTGAAGTAATTTAATTCAAAAAGTTATCAAAAACCTTGACACATTTTTTTCCCTGTTCTCTAGCCAAACTCACACCAATCCTGACTCTGACTAATATGCCTATTATTTGCAAGAGTTTATGAACAGCAGATTTTTCTTTCAAACACCATCAATTAATCTCTTATAGTCTAACTTAGAGTGTTTTGACAGTACCATAAAACCATTCAATCATCAATTGGCATTCAGAATTATTTAGCTCTTACTTTATATTCCAAGTAGGTGTTGTTTTGTTTGTTTTTTTTTTACATTTGTTGCCAAACATCCAGGAAATTTGTTGTCCTCTAATTAAGGTTCCCTCTTGTGTGTGCCCATTTAGTCTTTGTGGGGCATCGGAGAGGTGAAATAAACAAACAAAAAGTAGAAACACATTCTAAGACAGCCCAATTGAAGTATTGGAAAGTTTGAATCTTATCTGAATAATGTAGTTTCCTTTGGTGTGAATGATGGTAAAAATACATCATTCTATGCATTTATCCTACTACTGTCTTCACAGTGGAGACCATGTGAGAACATAGGCAAAAGAGAATTGTGTTTTGGAGAGTCATCTAACTTGTATTTTCCAGAATCATGTTTCCAAATGTATTTTGTTCATATTTCTTTGTGTTTATGCATATGGGGAAAACATTCAGAATCATATATGTGTATGTGTTTGGTGTTTCTTCTCTCCTGCCCAACAAAATATGTTTTGATTATATATTCTGAATGCTTGTTCAGTGCTCAAGATGATACAGAATAAAACAAAATAAAACCTTTGAAAAGGTATATATGTTTTGTTTAATTTCTTACATGAAAGATTAGAATTCAATATGAGAAAAAAAATTTAATTATTTTCAAGGAGTCTTTGAAAAATTAATTGGAATCTTTTTGCTGCCATTGACATATCATTTGTATTTAAATAAGAAAGGAAAAAAAATATCTACATTACTTTTTCATATTTAACATGATTGCAGATAAAGTCCCATTTACCATAAATGTAGTAGAAGGTTACTGCTATTTGGAAGAAAACTTTCTTAATCACACAAGAATTCGTTTTCAAGCATATATATAAACAAACTGTCTTCCTTAGGATAAAGTTTGCTATGTTTCTTTGCTATATCATTGAACTGAAACAAGTAACCTAATTAGCTGGTTTATTCACCTCTGAGGCAGCTAACTAGTAATCATTTAAAACAAACAAACAAACAAACAAACAAACAAACAAACAAACAAAACCAAAAAACTTTCATTTATCTCTGTGCTGTAGCCCCAATCACAAATTAAAAAAATCTTTCTCCAGATATCCCAGAAAGCTTTCAAAAGTAACTGATGAATTACCAAAAAGAATAGTGCAACCTTGGACTCTCAGAGCAGCTGCCTGCAGTATGAACCTTCGTATAGGAAGTGGAATTAATGGCCAGGATAGAGAAGCAGCCTTTATCATTATTCATGTCGGAAATTTAAACAGCGAGTCCTTGACACTTTTCTTCAGGTCACAGTACTGTCTCAAAATCTAGCCAAAGATAAGGAGGGACATCAACAGAGTTGCACAGAACTGAAGCAGCTGAAAAACTAGCAGCATTGTGGAAGCTCATTGTACTAGTAGCAGAATTTCATGTCTGTCCAGGACAGGAAGGATCTGAACATATTTCAGAGTTGTTAAATTTATCAGCTAAACAAGTATATGTTTTTTAATAAAAGTTGTGAAGAAAAGATCTTTTGATAACAACAGCTTTCTTGCCTTTTCAGAAGTTCAACTCATTTCATTATTTTAGTTTTGAAGTAACTAGATAAAGCACCAGATAAATGTCAGTACAGAAAATAAACAAACAATGTTAAAAAAAAAAATCTACAGTTTCAGACCACAAGACTTCAGGGAC
Source organism: Aramus guarauna (assembly GCA_013400195.1). Lineage (NCBI taxonomy): Eukaryota > Metazoa > Chordata > Aves > Gruiformes > Aramidae > Aramus > Aramus guarauna. The sequence goes on along the minus strand of VXBL01008399.1, from coordinate 135,443 downwards.
ATAATCCAAGAACAATATCTATATGATAATAACATTTTATTTGATGCTTAATTGCAACCAAGGAAATTGCATATAAGTCAGAATCTAAACCCAAAACTACTTTCCCTCTTAACAGTGTATACAAATTTATTCAAAATTAATTTGTATCCATTCATAAGGTCATCAACATATATTACCAACTATTCATATGTGGAAAAGGATTGAATATTATTGATAAAGTATATTAGTCTATTTAATAATATTTTCAATGTTAGTTTTATCTTCATTGAGAGACAAGCGAAATCATAATAATCAGTTTGAGGGAGAAGCAATATGCCTGATACGTACATAACTCAACAGAACTCTACCATTATTCAGGGTGAATATTTACTTTTAAATAGTGTTGTGTCTTATTTTGCAGATTTTTCTCTTTCTTTCTTTGTCAGTGCAGTAATATTTGTGAGAAGTATACTCCATATCTCTTGGGACACAAGGGATATAGCTGATGCAGCATTTCACGTGTCTGTTTGCAGACATTTAAAGGAATATTCATCTGATTGGAGGTAAAACAAGTAGAGATCTTTCACATAGCCAAAGATGTGCTCATTGCGGCACCGAAACCATGAAATTAGTGTATTTTTTTTATGAAGTAAAATTAACAGTTGTTCAATGATTTGCAGGTTGTCACTGACATGAAAATGTAATGTAGACTATTTGGAGAAAGAGACAATGTAGGGAATGACTTTCTGGTTGGTTGGTGTTTTTTTGTTTGTTTGTTTGTTTTGTTTTGTTTTGTTTTGTTTTCCATCTTTACACAGCTGGATACATACCTACAGTCAGCAGGCATAGGTGCACATATTTCTTATGAGTATTTTAAATGGTTTTTCATTTGGTTTTGAAAATATGAAAAGTTATAGAGAAAAAAAAAAAATTTGAGAACTTCAGATCATGCTATTTTACATTCTCATCAGGGCCCTATAATATTATGACTCTTTTACACATTTCTGGATAATTTGCCCTGGCTAACTTCCCCTTCTTAGTATGATCAACTGACTATGAGGAAAAACCAACCAAACAACAACAACAACAAAAAAAAACAAACCAACCAAACAACAAACTATTAATTTTCTCAGTTAATCAGAATAAAAGAGATTTCAGAATCAACTCTTGCAGGAAAGATACAGTGAATATCTTTGTGTTTCCTTATAAATTGTCATCTTCTTTCTCTTTCTTTTCCATTTAGAGTGCAGTGCACTCTAGTTGGGGTTCCGAAGTGGAAAAGATCAGGCCAAGGACACTAAGACATATATTTTTTTCAAGCTGATTTGATCTTAATGTAAAATGACTGTCCCAGCAATATAGCATTCAGCTTCTTTCAGATAGCATTCAACACTCATAAAATGGATGCAGAAGGAAATTAAATTATTTTTAAATGGAAAGACTTTCATATAAGATTAAAAAAGTACATGTATATAATACAATCTTAATAGGAAAATAATCAAGCAATCTGAGATTTGGTGAATTCCCACTTTAAGGAGATTTTGTCCATGGTGCCTTCTTTTTTTTCTGTCAATGTCAAAAAGCATTTTTTGTAATCTTCATTAGAAGAAGTTAAGGGAGAATTTAATCTCAAAACTTTCCATAATATAGATAAATTGGCTACTACTCTCCTCTGTAATAAAGATGACAGAAGACCTTATGCTAAGCTACTGATTGCTGACAGTCATCCACTCATAGCCAATAGCACTAACAAATTGAAATAATTGTAAAAAAAAAAGATCCTGAGACTCATATTTCTAACTGAATGAACAACAGGTCTACCAGCAGACCAGTAGAAATGAATTTTCCAGTGTTGTAATAATTCTGATGCACGCCATACTAAATGATTCAGCATATTCATATTCTGCTAAAAAAAGAAACACTACATATGCCTTAAGTTAACTTAAAATCATTAATGCATGCTAAAATCAGCAATAATTTATAGCTTTTTGTTATATTTTAACTTAACTCATTCTGTCAGTATATTCATTGTAAAATTGACACTTTGGAATGTGTCTGTGGCATTTTCTTTTAAGAGATTTCAAAATCAGAATTTTAAATTGTCTTCTATAGAATATTTCAAAAGTTGAGTACTATTTGCAACTGAGCAAATTCAAATGAGTAAGGTTTTGTTTAAAACTGTGTAATTTTTAATGATAAACTCTTTAGAATATCAATGGCAATATTCTGATAAAGTGTTTATATTTTCTTTGCATGCCTAATTTATTTCCATGAATGGAACACATTTTTATATTTAAGGAAAAAAGATATCTTGACTAGATAAATTTAATTTTCCAATAAGCATATTTAGTTTTCTTACTCATTCTGCAAAATATTCATTATTCAGTTTCCACTGAAGAAAAATCTAAACATATCCCCTATATACAAAGACCTCAGGAACATTAATGAGAAATAAACTATTCTCATGTCCTAAATAGTAAAAATAGTGAGTGATTTCAACTGGAATAAAAGTTTCAATCAATGCTTGAGAAGGAAATGAGAGGAGTGGAAAGTAAGAAGAATTGATATAGTTGGGTTTTTCCTTTAAAAACTTTTAATCTTTTATGTGAAAGCAATTCCTAAAGGAATTTTCCTGTAGACTTCAATAAAAAATTCACTGAGCATTCAATCAGTGAGAGGTGAATATCAAAAGACAAGATAGCAAATAATCTGTTTCAGTGTTTTTAGTAAAAAAATAATAATAAAAAAAATTAATCATGTGTTTCTTTTTAAAGTCAGCTAAATATTTTAAGGGAGCAATTCATTACAGTGATTTAAGATACAAGCCTTAGTGTGGGATTCCCTTTGTGAATCTCCCTTTTCACCTGCTACATAAATAGCTTGAACTAAGCATATGAATACTTAAGGTCTAAAGTAAAAAATTAATCCCCTCTTTTGGGGGTTTTGATTTCCTTACTGATTTGTAACAATGAAAAGGGGTAAAATAGGTAAGTATTGGTAGATATATTTCCTTACCTTTTTCTACATTTTTCACAGCTATATAATGAAAATATTTATTTATTTATGTATTTATTGATTTTTCTGTGAAAACTGAATAAAGGTTTTCTGGACTATTTATTAATAGAAAAAACAGATTCCACCATTCCATTATTGTTGTTCTCAAATGTGCCTTTGAATATGCTGCATCCAGGAAAACCTTTAAAGACAAAGAACACTTGGGTGAAATGGACTTCAGTTTAATCTCTGAAAAAAAGTCATACACGATATTTTATTTGTGAACAATATTGTTTTTCCTGATGCATGACATAACTTCTGTCAGGCATTTCGTGAAAATATACATATAGTCATGCCTTATTACTTAGCTGAAAAACATGTAAGATGTATCTCACATTCTCTCATTAACAGAGTACAGTATTTATTTCATCAATCTTGTAAGCCAGGAACTAGACATATTAAGTACCTGTTTGTACCTCTGTGTTCCATTTGGTTTCACATATACTCTGACAGAAAATAGCTAGCCATTTTCCTTCCTTTCCTTCCTTTCCTTCCTTCCACTTCCAATCCTTTTTCCTTCCTTGATGTAAGTGAGGTTTAATACACAGAGATCCTGTAAATATAAATTATTGAGATACATGTTAAAAATAAATAAGGCTTAATTTTCATATCATTAGGCTTTTATATAGTGAATAACAACACTGGTTATGAGAATAGAGTAATAATAATAGATTTCATGGTGGAGGAACATTTAAAAGAAGTCATGAGGAAGGAGAAGTACACTTTGGTGGAGAAAGTGTAATACCAAAAAAAACTCCAAACCAAAAAAAACCCAAAACAACCAAACAAAAAACCTTTAAGGTTGTAAATAGAAAAAGGCTATAAATTGGATAAAAATTAAAAGAATATAAAGGTAGTGGTATGCACACAATGCACAGAGAAAATCTAAGTAAAACTTTACTATAAAAGTCTCAGATTTCATATTCAACTAAAAAGGGTATAAACATGGCAGAAAAATGCATTGCAGATGTAGTTTCTAGTCTCTTCCTACAAATAATTTTCTGTATTCTTGAGACAAACTAAATCCTGTTGTGTTGCTAAGCTCTGTCAACAAGTGTCTTAAGATTCAAACAGATGTTCCTGTTTTTCAGGCCCATTGGTGCCAATACTCAGTGTAACGTTGCCCAGAGGAGTAAGGGAACTAATAGAGTATATCTGCAGCATTAACTTGCTGAGAAATGGTCCATCTACGCCCGAGATTTGCTTCAGAGAACACAGACTTTTATTCAGATTTTTTTTTCTTCCCCACAGTGCTCATCATAGATATCCCAAATACCTATGAGTCACTCAAGGGTATAAATGGGATAAAATAAGCAATGGACTGGTTTGCATTGTAGCTAATTTCCCAGAGACACAAAGCAAATCTAAAAAAGTTTATATGCATGTATTTTTAATTACGAAGTTTTATAGCTTAAACATATTGGATTGCAAGCAAATCAAAGATCACATACTTCCCTGAGCCACCATAATCAAGGAATAAAATCATATTTATTGTTTTTGCCACACAAAGTAATACAAAAAAGGTATTTATTCCAGAGATAGAAACTACTTTTTATGGCTCTACTTTGTTAAAACTACTCACTCAAGGAAAAAAAAAAAAAAAAAAGTAACTTGATTTTCAACAGTAAATAGATGGAGAAGGGACTCAACACATCAGTGATTCACTTGCAAAGTTCAGAGAAATATACAAGCTTGGGAAAAAGCTGACTCTGAAAACATAAGCAAGGTCCATGGTATAATTACTTAGAATAATATATTTGTGTTTGCAACCTGTGGTATCTGGAGGGTATGGATTTTCTTCTGAATGTTCATTTACTTCTTATTATGAACTGTGATTTAGTTTTGACCTGTAAGAGCCTTAAGCCTGCATTGTTTTGGAGGGGGTTTTTTGAGTAGGAGGGAGGAAGTTGTTTGTTTTTGTAAATTTCACTAGCAAAAGATTGAGCCATTTCAGTGTTTTAAACAAAATAGTCCACATTGCCTTCATGTTCTTTATAATTTCTGTGTAAGCCTTGTTCATGGATAATACACTTCTGTCATTTCTCAGATAAAATATCGCATATAACTCATGGATAGCAAACTCATTGTGTTCCAGATGTTGTACACCTCCTGTATATATGCTACTTAGAATGCTTGTACATAAACAGTAAACCTAATGAATAAATATTTGTGTCTTATTTACTGGAAATATATAGGGCATCTTAACAGCAAACTCATTATAGTACATCTGCATCAGACACTTTCCATACGCTCAGTGGAGCTGACCTTTGTATGCGCAGGATTTCTGGATGTTTGGAAAATCTAAATATCCTCTGAGCAGACTGGCAGATGTTAAAAAATTCAAGGTTACAGGATGCCTTGAATTCAACTTACATGCAAATTCCAAGTGGCCAATGAAGGTTTTAGAGAAATCTGAATGCATAATAGGTCCACTCATGACATTTGATTTATGAAAAAGTTTGATGTTTAAAAACTTTGATTAGCCAAAACTTTAAGAATTATATTTTATTTTTTTTTTTAAGAACAAGTACCCTGTATGCAAAAAGGTGAGATGGAACTTTGATTAAGAATTATGTATAGGGACATGACCAGACACTTTCATTTCCAAGAAGGTTCCTACTTCTTCAGTTCTAAAAAAAACTTTAGTCTTTAATGATACAACTCTGGAAATTTATATATGATAAGCAAATCTCTATTTCAGTGTTCAAATAAGATTACATACGTGGTAAAAAATATGGGACACCTTACTGATTTTTTTAGGAAAGGATATTAATTTTATTTTCCTGTCCTAATGGTCACTTCTGTTTATAAGCAACCCATGGTTTCTTTTGGAGGAGAACTAGTATTGTGGACATCTGTTATAATCTTAATAATTTCTTGGAGAATGGAAGTAGATAGGATCTTACTATTGTTCTTCTAAAACATTAAAATATATTAGGAGCTTTGTCCTTTTCTTCACAAATTAACAACCAAAAGAGAAAAAAGGCCTCTGATAAATGAAGGGACCTTCTCTTTTCTTACATGATTTTATTTTTTCAGAAAACACTAATGGTGAAAGTTTAGTTTGATGTAAATAAAAATATTCTTTATACGATTCCCTTAGGGCAATGTAGTCCAATTAAAATAGATGTTGTGGAACCTCTAACAATTGATCACAGACTGTTTGCAGTAGCAAATTAATGTATCAAGTAGGTATGTGACTCACAGAAGGTGTAATGTAAGATGATTCCATCAAAAGAGGTAGAAAAAAAGTTACCCTGAAAGGTAAGAAAGTTATAGAAAGATGCATTTTCATCACCACAGGTCCACTTTAATAAGTTGAAGTATTGTACAAAGTTAATTCAGAAGGGTTTTTTGTTTCTTGGTTAGTTTTTTGCTTTGAATAGATCATAAAAATAAGTTATTCAGTCCAAAACCTATCTTTACCTAAAAGAATAACATTTTTCCTTTATAAATCTTTCTCACATAAGATTGGAAGGCACTAGTTCCTGAATAATAATATATAGTGGCTTCTCTCCTTACCAGGTAGTAGGTTCCTGCATTGAATTCCTTTTTTTCATTTTGAATGATTCCACATTCTCTGTTCCCCAGAAATATGCACTAACTCCTGAGCTTAGTCTAAGGGAGACATGACTCTGCTTTTGCTGAAGCTTGGGCACAAAAATTTCCACCACAAATCTTGATTTTATAAGACAAGATAAAGTGTTAGTACAAAAAAAGATAGCACTAAATTATTAGTTAAGACAACTAACGGATTTGAGGAAACATTAGAGCATGTCTCCTCCAGAATATGTGAGAAGTTTATAATAGACTGTCATAGATTTTGAAAGAAAATAAAACAAGCACATAATGCTTGAGAACTGATATCCCAAATAAGAAACATAAAACTTCCTTTTTTTTTTCTTAAGCATTTCCTTTTGACTAAGCTTAGAAGTTTCTTAATTCTTGTGCTGGCTGTTGTGAATTTCATTTTTAGCTGCCTAATACAACTCTGTCAACAAAAGGGAATTTAAGTTATTGACTTAGCATTGTGAAAGTAATTCCTGGAGCTGACACCTTTTATTCAGCCATGATGGAACTGAACTTTATTAAAAACTACAACTCTTCCTTTCACATAGTCACCATTTTTCTTTGTTTGTTTGGGTTTTTTTTGTTTTTGTTTTTGTTTTGTGTGGTTTGTTTGTTTGTTTTTTAGATAAAAAACAGTTCTTTCCAATGTTCTCTATTTGTTACTGATTATACTACTAGTAATAAGACCTTTCTGCTGATTAATTGCAATTAATATTTCAGAGACTTAGAAGGTTTTCTGTATTTTCTATTAAATTTTGCCATACAGAGTGGCTGAAATCTTAAGAAACCTTGTAAAGAGGTAGAGAAGAATATATCAGCTAGAAGAGGAAGTATTTGTCTTCATCCGTAAGTATGAAGTTTCCACAAGAGAGACAATAAATGCAAATTCTTAGATATATATCTTGTAATATCTTCTTAGATATTACATTGTTTAAAACAATGTTGTATTTGGGAATTAGGTTTTGTGAGATGTATCCAACTTTCTCTGTTCTTTCTAGCTGAAACTTTGGACATCTCTGACTGTTGCTTAGCACCCTGCTTTGGTTGCCCAGAGAAGTTGTAGGATCTCCATCTTTGGTGATATTCAGAACCTGACTGGACATGGCCCTGGGTGACTTGCTGTAGTTGACCTAGCCATGGATCAATGGAGGTTGGACTAGATGATCTCCAAAGGTGCCTTCCAACATCAGCCGTTCTCTGGTTCCTTTAAACACCACCCTCCTTGGGATACATAGATTATGAAATTACCCACCATATGATTCATGGGGAAAAAAAAAAAAAAATCCTTAGAATTTGTTTCTGATCTAACAAAATATGTAATTAACAATATTTTAAATTCCAATTGTTTTAAAAAATAAATAACAAGCCCTAAACTATGTACTTTTTCAGCCTCCTTTTTTGCACTATGTCCCATCCCACTCAGGGGGTTAGGGTGAGGTTAACTTTTTAATTCTCTGCGTGGTATTCAGGAGTAATGACAATTACTTTAAAGGTTCAAACCAGTCATAAATTTACTTAAAACCTAGTGGAACTACAAAAGATAAAGGCTTGGCAAAAGTCATAACAACGCTCAAAAGTTAGCAGAGCTATGAAAGGTAAGGGTTTAGTAAAACATGTGACGATATTACCCTAATGTGCCAAAAATTGTTAGAGACAGAGTGATAGAGAGGAAAAGAAAGAGAAAAAGAAAAGAGAGAGAAAAAAGATATCACCATCCTTGGGTCCAGCAATGTTCTCTGCTTGTAGTTGTAGTCTTCAAGTGGTGGGCACGCGCCAAAATTTGTTTCCTCTTTATAACCCGATGTGCCTGCCCCATAGGCAGGGGTCTGTTATCACTGAGTATGTGCTCAGGAATGTTCATAAATGTTCTAGAAATGAGTTGGTGGGTTGTGGGGGTCTTGGGGGTCTCACTTCCCCCCCCCCCGCCTTTGAGGCTGACCAAGTGAATGGTGATCTTTCACAGGCACATGGCGCACAGGGCACAGATGCTCTTTGTCTACGTGTTTCAGGAACAGAGGAGTGGGCTCAAGACATTATCCTGCCTCTGCAGGCTCCATTCTTGGTCAACACTCCCTCATCATCAGCCCATCCCTGCCCATGTCAAGACGGGTGTTTGCGACGTTCACTTGTTTTCAGGGCCTTACACACTGTCATACTCAAGTTCTTAAATATGACATGTGTCCTAGCTTCATGCTGAAGACATGTCTAGCTGGGGGCCCTCTAAAGCACCAAGTCCTCCCACACCCATTCAGATTGTGCAGGCTGTGAAGAATGGAACCAACCTTAATTATCCTAACAATGTCTTTTGTGTTGGTTTTAAAAGTTATATTTTGGTACCCTCAGCAGGTCATAGATTTAATCACAGATGGATACATTGTGGAAATTATAGATAGGCTGTATGTACCAAGGCAGCAGAATATTTGCAGTAACAGACTGAAGTTACAATACTCCCTCTCCAGGTCACATTTGTTCTGTCATCTTTCACCATGCACTGAGACTCTTCAGGCAGAATATGTTCAGTTTCAGATTAAACAGATTTTTTAAATTTAAATAGACTAATATATATGTAATAGAAGTCTACAACTGGTGACTTGCTAGGCTCTGTATGAATATCTTCACTAATCCCCATAAGATGCCTGACAAGTCTTTCCTGGCCAGGTAGTTAATAGGCAAGGAACAGTCTACTTTCTGTTTGTTGAAACTGATTTTGTACTCGATACTGCTGAGCTCTAGGTTTCCAGATCCTTGCTTCCTAGGGCTTAATATCTTTTTTTTTTTAAAGGTTCTGCATCCAAGCAATATCAAATCTGTTCATGCTTTCTATTCTTGTACTAGTCTAGGTAAATTCTCAAGACCTTTTTCTCACAGCTTAGTAATTTTCTTAGTAAACCTAAATTAAGGTCACACTGTTTCACATCTAACAATGCCTGGGATCAGAGACAGCTAAGACATGCTTGGTGTTATGTTGATAGACATAGAAAATAAGATTCCACAAATATCAAACACCAGAATTCTGAGATGTGCAAAGATCATGCATCCAGCTAGCTTGGGAGCCAATGTGTCTTCCATGAGGAAGCCATGTGATTCATGAGGCACATGGAACATGTTAAATTACACACTTTCAAGTTATAACAATCAAGCACATCTTTTTGTAGGTACTAAAAGGTTAGGTGTGACGTGTATTTGGTTCTGGACAAAACTGCACTTTCTGAATGTCAGAACATTATCCCAAGGTAGCGACCTAGAAACAAAAAGCTTTGTATGCCTTATCAACCACAGCAGCTACAGTGTTGGTAGAATTGCTGGTTTTGAATTGATTTTGAACCAATGGAAGTCTGGCATGGACAATTTCCAGAGGTGTAAACCCTATTTCTGGGACACAGAAACAGTTTTTAAATGCATGTTGACTTTCAAGAGTTCTGACAGTTTTTGTGATAGTTCCATGTGTATTTCCTTTGCATTTTGCATTTAACAGATCACAGCAGATCCTACCATTTCTGGATACAAATTACATCACTTTTAAAGTGTAAAAATAACAAATCATAAAGATTTCTATTATATGACCTGTACAGGCATATCTTTAAGCAAACTGGCTGTCATTACCGTATCCTGGGAGAAAGTTTCTGCATCTGTTTGAAAAAGCTAGAAATATTGAAATGGAGACATTTGGCACTAACACTTCCCTCCCTGACATTCCTTTTGCTGAGTATCAGGCTTTCTTTTTATGGTCTTGAATTTTCTAAATGCGATTGTATTTAAGCAGGTTTACACTACACAAGCTAAATGAATGTTGAAAGGAAGTTAATATAGGATATTTACATATCTTTGTCTTATTCTCATAATCTTTGTACTTCTTTTCTCTAACTAATGAGAACTAGTTAACTTTTTTTATTCCTTAATGAGAACAATCCATTTACTGCCACAACTACCTTGTAAGTTTGAAGTGAGGCTCCATGTCGTTAAGTAAAGTTGCACTAGCTTGACATAGGTACAAAAGAATAGGAAAATCTGATCCCCCACAGGCAAATGTTTCAGAACACATAGTTATTTGTTAGTTTTGAAGGCGGTGGGACAGAAATATAAAAACTAGGACTTTTGCTTCTGAGCTAACTGAACTTATAAAACATTGCCATTTTTAAAATATTGGTGTTGGTAGGTAAAATATTGGTATCAACCAATTGGTAGTGACCAAAATTGTTATTGGTCAAGATCTGCAAACTCCTTGAAGATGTGGAACAGAGAAATTGCAAAACCTGGAAATACTTAAGCAACCACTGCAGTAGACCACTGCCTGTCATGAGACCAAATATCTCTAGACCTTGCTGACAGACCCGGAAAAATCTGAATATATCAGCACTTAGTCCTTCTGAGGATAATTTAATCCATAATATCCCTGTAATACCTTGTGATGGTCATTTGAATTCACCAGACATTGAAATCACCAATTCCCAATTATATAAATACATAAAGACAATATTGCCTATTGGGCAAAAAGCTGCTAAAATAACAGAAAAATATGTCAAAAATCAAGCATTGCTATATATAGCATTTATACCAATGAAAATGCAGTATGTGCCCTGTGCACTCCTTAGCCTTGTCTTCCTCTTTTCCACATTTATCATCTTTCTTTTTTTCTCCACCTGTAGGAAACATAATTATTTCTCCCATTGGACCCAAAACTGAAGAGAAAAAAACTCCCCCAATGATTTCATACTCTTCCTGTACAAGAAGCCAGGGTGTTCTGCAACCTTCTCATGCTCTTCTTCAAGGAAACTGGTACCTTAAGGCCCAGAGAGATACTGGAAAAGTGAACATAACATCAGAGAAAAAGAGATAGCTATTAGAGAGTTTTTGTATTAATGTGTGTATTATTGGTTTTATATCCTTTTATATGACTAGTAGTAGTAGTAGTAGTAGTATTTTTCTTAGACTATTAAAACAATAAGATTTTAGTTCCATGTATTTGGTCCTAACAAGAATCTGAGTGCTTTAATACAACAGAGGGTAGAATAATACCCCAGTACTGGCTACTAACATGTAACTCTAAAGGAAATATAATACTAAAAGAAGTGGAAGAACATGATGCCATATTAAAATAGGCCCTACTAGTGTCATTATTCATTTCTTTGAGTAAGTAAGCTAGCTATTCTAACCTAAGCTTTCTCTATCACATGGTGTGACATGTTGCTTCTTAGCCTATCCACCATCTGTGATTGAATTACTTGCAGGAAATCTTTTGTCCTTGTGTGAGGCAGGTGGGAGCAGTATCTATAGTCTGAAAACTCCAAGGACAGCAGGAAACAAAGCAGGTTTTGTTGGGTTTTTTTAAACAGATGAAATCCATCAGACAGATACATCAGGGATTCTGTGTAAAATGTATTTTAAGCTCTAAGTGTGTGACTGGCAGTTGTGGAGAAAGTCTTGGAGTGACTAACAACAAACAGGTACAAGGCACTTTAGAAGGAAGTGCTATTGTTCTTTGCCTGCTCTCTTTCCTCTAAAGTCTAGCCTGGCTTTTACAAGTAGGGCCTATGCTGGAAGAGAATAGTGATCACTCCACATCCGAGGCAATGAGTAAATCCTTGGGGGAGCTAAGGAACATATGTGAAAGCAATTGCTGTGACTCCTTTTGAAAGGTTACAGAATGCATTCCCCTAACACCCTGTCATTCTCTGTTCTGCTGACTAACACAGAAACAAGTGTGGGACTCAGCTGCTCCGTTTCATACCCGCCCCTCACTCTGCGCCTTACGCTTTCCACCCTTTCTGAGTACATCAAAGCTTTGGAGTTTATGACAGCACTTCGCTTCAGGCAATTGCAGCTAGTAACCTCTCTCCTGTACTCATGACTGGGTAGGTCTATATATGTAAAACTTTACTTGTGCAAAAAATATTTTTAGATGTGATCTGACAAAAAAAAATCTCAAATTGAGATTAAGTCCACATATTAAAATATTAGTTACATTGAGAAAAATAACAGTTTAGCAACACAGGAAACTTTTTTATGGTCTGTGACTGAAAATGTTGAGCAAGGAGCCAGTTGTTTGTCTTCATCTACTTTGTCAAAATAAAATTATAACACAAAATTCCATCATGTCCATTATTCTAGACAAAGCTTCAATCCATTAAATTCACGACTGGATTTTTCTTGCTATTTTGACTCAATGGGTTGTGAAACCCAGTGAAAAAGCTCTTTCCACAAATCACTTGTATTAGCACCATTAGACACTGTCGTGGNGTGTTATCAATGCTGTTTTCAGCACAAATCCAAAACATAGCCCTGTACTAGCTACCATGAAGAAAATCAACTCTATCCCAGCCAAAACCAGCAGAGACACATGGCAAAACCTCATGAACATCTAATTTTTTTTAGCAACTTGAATCTAGAAAAATGGCAATTGGTCAGCCTTTTTACATAGTTCTTCTTGAAAAGCTGAACTTTGCTTATGAATGTTTATCAACAGTGGAAGATGTGTTTTTGACAAGAACTATAGTCTCCTAGAAGATTGACTGATAATTTAATTTAAAAAAAGGAGACTGAAAAGCAATTTTGGAGAACAAAAAAATATAAAACTATTTGAATTAACAGTTCTTGTCATTGCTAAATTAAGTACTTAATTTTTCTTAAGTCTTCAATTAAAAAATAACTATGTTTTCATATTTTTCTGAGAGGATCTGGCCACCTTTCTGGCATCTTAGCTTGGGCCACCAAAATCAGATCTTTGAAGGTCACTAGTCATGGCTGAAAATGTAAGGCAGATAGATATGGCAAATATAAAGATAATTCTTGTGTCCTTACTCATCGCTTTAAAGACAACTTATTTAGATAGGGCATGTATTTAGTCATGAAAGGAGTTAAGTTAGAAAGAGGCATCTGTGCAATTTTTCAAAAATATTCTGGAGGACACTCTTAGTCATACGGTTTAGTTTTAGGTAGCCCTGCAAGAAGCAGGGAGTTGGCCTGGATGATCCTTATGGGTCCCTTCCACCTTGAGATATTCTGTAATTCTATGATTCTATGATCAGCTTACTGTTTTCATATTTACATTACTTAACTTCGTGTTCTTTCATATTCATAAAATGTATGATTTTGGGCACATCATTGTGGTATGATGTTCTTTTCACAAATGTCATGACATTTGTCCTCCAGGCTGATTTCTGCTCTCTTCCCTCATTAGCATTCCTGCTTGGCAACTGCCCATGCTCTTCTCCTTATTCCTGTGCCAATTCATGACACCTGGTCACAGTAACCTTTCAAACAGTTTAGGATGCAGAATTCCCTAGGTTTAGGATAATTTCAATATGCAGTTAAAGCTATGTATGTTTGGACAGATGCCCAGATGTTGCATGAGGCTCCATTCTCATTTATAATTTAAAAAATATTAACTCATTTTAGCAAATAAGATAATATTTATTCAGACTTGATTCTTCAAGAGACATACGCACAATTATGCAGGATGAGATGCACAGGCAGAGATACAAGAAAGATGCCAGGGCAGGAGGAATGCCAGAGAAGAAGAAATATTGAAGAAAAGCAAAATAACTTCCCAGAGCAGGGCAGGAGCAAAAGCAATGACCCTGAGCAGGGACAGCTAGGAGCTTGAGGAGGAGGTACAGCTGCAGAGGTACTGCAGGTGATGGAGGAACCCACACCAGAGCAACAGAGTAGAACCCACAGCGTCCTGACCCCTAACTCCTGCACTGCCCGTCACCTTATCAAGGGAAATGAGTACAACGTGTGACAGGGGATTTGGAGACCAGGAACTGGGGAGGAAAGCGGTTTTGCCTAGGTGTCTGTTTATTTTTTTCTTTGTTATTTTTCAGTACCAAAATCAGTAACCAAAAGTTTGCTAATCGACAATTGATTAAATTGATTTAAGATCTCTGACTTGAAATATTTTTGTTTGTGGGGTTTTTTGGTTGCTTGGGTTTGGTTTTGTTTGTTTGTTTGTTTTCTTAAGACAGCCCTTCATACTTTTTGAAATAAAATGTGTAAAACTGTAGAAACTGTTGTAATAATTTCCTTTCTATAAAAAAGGTTTTTTAGGAATTATGACAATATCATCTTTATTACCAACTATACAAATATTATATTGCTGAATTCTGAGGAAATGGTTAAAATACATAAAAGTAGGATCACTAGATATGAAGTTATGTTAGATCATTTATGTAATTGATATAAATGGAGTCACTGGCCAAAATCCATAATTAAACATGATTTTCATTTTTCAGCAAATTACATTTTTAATGTATAACAGCCTCTCTGTCTTTGTCTCATCTCCTGGGTAGCATTTATTTCTGCAAATTAGAAACCTCCTCTTTCAATGTGGAATTATTTTTGAATATTTAAAAATAAATCAGTTAATGAATTAACAATACTTTAAAAAATAGATGCTTTCAAAGATATTAAAATGTTCTGTTGGTCACAGTGTACCTTTTCCACAAATATTCCTTGTAGTAACATGATAAACTCCCCAAACTCTTTGGCCAGTGACTTCAAAAGAAAGTAAGATACCTTTAACTTCTATTTATACTGTATTTACTCTAATCCCCTGTATTTATCCCATAAACGCATGCCTTCAGATAGATTTTCTGCAACAAGATGTTTCTTAATGTCCTTGATCTGTTTATCCCTGTGTCTGGTTATCCTTTGGATGTCTTTTAAATATGACCTTACCTCTGTATTTTCTGGATATGTTAGCCTCTTTCTGTCTATTGAATACCACTTTCTGTACCTCTATTTCAGTTTCTACTGACTAATCCAAAGTCCTAACCCTAAGAAATATTTTTAAATGTGTTTTCTGAGACAAAGCAAAAAGCTATCAACAGATTATAAAAATGTCTACTCTGAAAGACGTTGATAAATAACAGATGCTTCATGTGAATAAGCTCTGTGATAAATGTTTTCAGAGAGGGGTCAAGGTATCTCTTGATTAAAGTCAATAAAGCAGAATGATGCCTCAGAAATGCCCTTTAAGGTCAATGGAACTAAAGCCTAGATAGCCAAGAGCATATTTCAACCCCAAATTCACCATGTCTTGCTGTAGGAGTTCTCCCTGAAGTTAATTTTGCATTTAGTGTCTGGACCTGATTTATATACAGACTGTTGTTGTAGAGTTTTCTAGCAAAATATTTTATATTTCTGTTCTTCTTAAGAGTGATTAGAGGCGAACATCTGTGCCCTACACAAATTATAACATTATGAAAGTAACTTTAAAAACGCATAAACAGATATGGTAGCTGCAACAGCTTGTTTATCTGTAGCAATATGGTGATCCAGGTCTCTGACAAGCTAGATTTGTTTACCTTTTTTCTTCACAGCATTTGTGTCAAATACTACATAGGAAAGTGCACACAGAAATATGTTAAAGTATAGGTAGTAGACAATAAAACATATATTTTCATATGTATTAAATATATAAGGTGTATGTAGTACCTAATACATCAGCTGTGCTACTAAGTTGTTAAAACCCAATTATCTATGTTGTTCTACATCCATAAAGCCTAGATGATTTGATAGTCTGACTATATGTATAATTGAAAAATGAGATATTTTCTACTATATTTAATCAGATGGATTAAGGGTAGGATATATTTGTCCCATTCTGTTCTGTAGTTTGACAAAATGAAAACTTGATAGTAATTTATTAACAGCTTCACATTTTAATAGAATGGCTAAACATGTGAAGTATGAAACTTTCCATGTAAAATCCATCTGTATTACCTTAGATCAGACTGATTATACAATGGGGCCATCTGAGTTAGACAGTACTGCCTGATAAAGAGAGACATCTGTCACAACATTGCAGTTTTCTAGAGAGGGAAATAGACCTAACTGTGGAATAAAGTTCAGGTAAAACTCCTTGTGAAAATATGGTCCTATTAAATTTTGGAAAGCACTTGTTGGATGTTACCTTTGGAGCTCTCAACATGCTTATTTCCTAGTATGCATATACTCCCAGCAGTTTAAAAACAAGGTCAAATATCTTCCAAAGAACATTTGAAAACCTCTGTCTCTGAGTATCATACTACCGAGATCTTTCCAGTATGTCCTATACCTCAGAATCAAACCCTCTTCAATACATTAAAAAATGTTTTTCCCTTATTCCTACACCTATTGTTATTATTGATTATAGTTATCATTACTATTATTATCATCATCATTGTTAGTATTATTATTAATAATAGCTTTCTATGCTTATTCTACAAAAATATTATTTGGATTTGATCTGAATTTACTAAACATTTTTGGCTATTATAAAATAGTCTTTTGTGAAAGTAAGCCATTTTTCTGGCAGGAAAAAAAGCAAAACTAAAATTGGACCGTTATTCAGTGTGATACAGAATATAGCATCCCCCCCTGCAGACTCAGTCAGATCCTGAATAATCACTTATTTGTATTTTTTTCACTTCTTAATTATTAGGATATTGGGTTGCATGGTTTGTTTGTTTGTTTGTTTTATTCATAATTCAATATAACGATACTTCTCCAAAGAAAAAATAATACTACATTTTGGGTTGATTGTTGCTTTTGTTTTGTTTGGGTTTTGTTTTTTTTGTTTGTTTGTTTGTTGTCTGGTGTGTCAGTTATTTAATAGCAGTGCTTCACAAATTCAGATAATATTATCTGTTTCACAGAGAGAAAACTGAAACAGACACAGATCTTCTATGTGACCCCATATTGATTTAAGATAGGGATATGGGTTAGCTGTCTCTTACCAAGGCTGACTACTGATTCTCTGTGAGACAGCAGGGTTTAATTCCTAGTCATTGAACAGCTTGTATAATCATTTGCATCTACAAAATGTGTCTAGAACACTAGCTTTTCAAAACAGTATTTTATATCATACTGTTCAGAGGGCAAGACAGTGGAAAAAAATCAAGCCCAACATTTTAGCCTGGCAAACCTTTGAAATATTGCTTCATAAAATTTCAAGCTTCTTTAACTGTTGCTCCACTGAGACATTCATAAAGATAGAAGGATACATTCCAGAGTCTTTGATAGAACTGCACTGCCTTGACAGCTATTGGAGGTCTTCCAAATCAATCTGTAACCTAGGGTAATAAGATTCAAACCTATGGCAAAAGAAGTTAGTTCATTGGAACTTCTCAATAAATCTTCTCACTGTAAGTGAATATATGCTCTCTTCTCACATTTACCATATTAAGGTCTGTTGTTTTGTCACACTGCTGTGCTCTACTTGGAGAGATTCTTAGTACAGAAGATAGAAAAAAAAAATAATGCCAGCAACATAAGTATTAAATATATTTGCTGTCCCCTCAAAGAAGAAGTGGCATAAAATCTATTCCAAATGGAGCTGCAATACATGTGTGGTGGGGGAGGGAAGGGGGAAACTTCCAGACAAGAAAAAGCAGAAACTGAGAAAAAAAGAGTTCTGCTTCTGTGAATATGAGGCCATCATTGTCCTATAAGATGCAAAGGCTTTCTTGTTGCTACAGATCAAGGACAAAACACTCCAGTGTGTAAATTCTTAAACAAAAAAGGCCATTTCTCTCAAAGATCTTAAATAAAATATTATCACACAAGTAGAAAAGAAAATAAATCTGGAATTTGCCTAGAAATGATTGTCACACTGTCGGTGAGATACAGTAGAGCTGTCTTTATGGCACAGCATGATCCAACAGCAAATTATGCTTCCTGTGCATGGGTTGTGAAATTGTCTTCAAAGGAAAACTGAGATACAAGTAAAGAAATTTCTATCAGCTGTCACAAAATCCCCTTCTGAAAACTGTATAAGCACTCAGAACAGAGATGAACAGTTTAGTCCCAGAGCTAAGAGAAGATCCAATGAGTATGAGTTGTGTGTACAGATAAGCTGTATATGCTGCAAAGCAGAGATGAGACTTACCAGCATGATGCAGGCTCTTTAGGAAGGACAGGATGGGAAGATGATGAGGAGGAGTTGTCCTTTATGTGAGTGAGCAGCTGGAGTGCGTGGAGCTGAGTGCATGGAGCTCTGCTTAGGGATGGATGAGGAGTCAAATAAGAGTTTATGGATTAGGATTAAAGACAGGAAAAGCAAAGGTGATATTATAGTAGGTGACTGCTATAGGCCACCTCATCAGGGAGGATAAGAGGATCAAGCTCTGTACAAGACAGATAGGACCAACCTCACTCTCACTGGCTCTGATCTTCATGGGGAACTTCTAACACCCTGATATCTGCTGGGAATTCTGGGAGTGCATTGGTAATAACTTCCTTTTCCAAGTGATAGAGAAGCCAATGAGAAGAGGTGCTCTTCTGAACCTCATACTCACCAAGAATGAGATATGAAGTTAAAGGCAGCCTTGGCTGTAGTGACCATGAAATGGTGGTGTCCAGGATTCTGAGGGAAGGAAGGAGGGTGAAGAACAAGCTCACAACCCGCGACTTCAGGAGAGAAGACTTTGGCATCTACAAAGATCTGCTTGGAAAAGTCCCATGGGTTAAGGCCCTGGAAGTAAGAGAGGCCCAAGAAATCTAGTTGATATTCAAGGATCAACTCCTTCAGGCAACAGAGAGCTCCATCTCTATGAATATGAATGCAGGCAAAATGACAGAAGGCCGGTGTGTATGAACAAAGAGCTCCTAGTCAAACTCAAACACCAAAGGAGTTGTACAGAGGGTGGAAGCAAGTATGGGTAACCTGAGAGGAATACGAGTCAGTAGCGTACCCTGGCACCCTAGGGGGCAAACCACATCCCGGGGCACATCAAACACAGAATAACCATGCCCTGGTTTTTGGCTAGGAGAGAGTTAATTTTCAGAAGAAGCTGGGAGGGGACACAGCCAGGACAGCTGACCCAAACTAGCCAAAGGGATATTTGATACCATGACATCATGCTCAGTCTTTTAGGGGAGGCTGGCTGGGGAGGAGGAGTCACTGCTCAGGGCTGGGCTGGGCATAGGGTCCCAGGTGGTGAGAAAAGTACAGTGTTTTTCACCTACTTTGTATATACTTTCATAAGTATTGTTGTTGTTATTTTCATCTCGCTTTGCTATCCCAGTAAACCGTCCTTGTCTCAATCCGCAAGTTTTAAGTTTTTCTTCTGATTTTCCTCCCCATCCCACCAGAAGAGCAGCAGTGAGCAAGTGGCTACATGGTGCTTAGCTGCCATCTGGGACTAAATAACAACAAACCAGCTGGTCAAAAGAGGTGATTATCCCGCTGTATTCAGCATATTTGTGGCTTCACCTTGAGCACTGTGTGCAGTTCTAGGCCCCACAATTTAAGAAGGATATGAAGGTCCTTGAATTAATCCAGAGGAGGGCCACAAATCTGGTGAAAGGGCTGGAAGGAATGTCCTATGAGGAGTGGCTAAGGACTCTGGTTTTGTTTAGCTTAGAGAAAAGGAGGCTGAGGGGTGACCCCATGGGTCTCTACAGCTTCCTGAGGAGGGCAAGTGGAGAGGGAGGTGCTGAGCTCTTCTCCCTGAGATCCAGTGATAGGATGCATGGGAATGGCTCAAAGCCATGCCAGAGGAGGTTCATGCTGGACATTAGGAAGCATTTCTTCACTGAGAGTGTGGTCGAACACTGAAACAGGCTTCCTAGAGAGGTAGTCGATGCCCTAAGCCTGTCAGTGAACAAGACGTATGTGGACAATGCCCTTAATAACATGATTTAACTTTTGGTCAGCCCTGAGTTGGTCAGGAAGTTGGACTAGATGATCATTGTAGGTCCCTTCCAAGTGAAAATACAAGACCTTGGATACTTCTGCTTAAAATCCTTGCAAGTACAATGCAAAGATTAACTTTGAAAAAGATGTGAAGGAATTTAATATATCAACAACATTTATAGGGGCTTAGTAGCTTATTTTTTCTATTTTAATTGCAGAGGTAATTGTTATCTATTTTATTTTGGCTAAATAACTTGAAATTTAAATGATGAATATTGACAACAATGTTTATGTTTATCAGTCACAATTACCCAACTCATATAAATAAGATATTTTATAATATTTTAAAATTATTGAGAGATATTCTTCCTTCATACCTGTCAGTATAGCTTTATTGGGTTTGGTGTTGAACTCAACACTTTGCAAAGTTTGACCAGTAAAGTTTTACCTGGAGTGCAAACCTACATATTTCTTCTGTGGAGCTTGTCAGCTTTCCTTCTATCATCTCTGACAACTGATCATCTGTGTTTCATAAATGTTGTGAGAGCCATTTGTAGCCCTACGGACAGTTTTACTCTCTCTTAGAATGAACCTTGTTGTCCTGGTCTTTCCTCAGAGGTTTCCAAAATGTCTATGATTTGGTTTTTGTCTTCTGAATTTTCTGCAATTTGACTTTTTATCAGTTTAAAATGTGATGTGCAAAATGAAAACTATCAGTCCTCCTGAAGAGAAACGAATCATAACCCAAGCAGAGGAGTTGCTATTTCTGGATTTGAAACTATTCATTTTACTGAAAACAGATGATGAATTTGACATTATTGCAAATTAATCACAAAATGTAAAGGTAAAGAACTAATGTTTATTTCTCCATATAGTACTATAACCAGTAAGATCTATGTAGGAACTATTTCACTGATGCATTTATTTATACATATGTAAACATACAAACATTGACTAATAATCACATAATCTATGATTTACTCTTAAACCAGCATTAAATTTCAGTGAGAAACAACTTAAAATGAAGGTCAGTATCATTAGCTCTATTAAAAATGACAGAAATTTCAAATTTTTCTTTAATACATATACTGATATAAAAATCATCTGTTGTATTTGTTTCTACTCATAATGGTTTTACAGTGAGAACAGATTTAACATATGGCTATGCTTAAAATGATCAATCTCATGCTTTGTATTTCCTGTGAATCATTTCTCTGCAGTTAAACTTTTAGTACTTCTGACATGTAATGACTACCTGTAATGTTATCTTTGCTTGAAGGAATGGAAAGTGATATAATATCAAAATATATATCTATATAGAGAGCTTTGACATTCTAGCAGGAGTATTTCCTCATTAATAAATATGTAGTAATTATAATATTTATCCATTTAAAAAATTCAGCTAAAGATAAACTATTCATATGAGAATCTGTAGATTAGATAAAAAGCAATCTCTTTGTATAAAAGTAATTTTTAAATAAGATATTCATTTGAGTTGTTTTTTTACTGTCGTACTGCTGTTGTGAGTGACCATCAAGTGGCTCAGCATCTCTATGTCATGATCCTGTGCTAAGGCAAAATGGCTTGTCTAGAAACAGACTGTCATTTTAGTTTCCTGATAAAATGCACAATTAAAAAATTCTCTTTAGAATTTCAGAACCATATAAAACACAGAATTATTTGGAATAATGCTATACAAAATGGTAGCAATAATGGAAAAATACCCTACAGTTGAAGAGTTTGCTAATAACTGAAACAACACTCTAGAGCACAGTAAGGAACTATCTGCACACATTGATAACATAGTTAAAGGTCTTTTGTCTGTCACTGTTTTGCTTAATGTGACACATCACATAGGTAAGGTAATTGAAAAGTGATTACGCATTTTTTTCTGTTGTCAAATATTTACTTCTTATGGATAGTAACTACAGTATCTCTCAAGGTGTTCTGATATCTGTCTTCATCAGGATAGTACCAACTGGTAATCAAAGTTTTATCTTCATGAAGACTTCTGACTTGGAACTTCAAAAGAAACTTTTGATTAGCTACCAAGTGTCCTTGGACTCTTCCTGGGAATTATGTCAGGATTTATATCATAAACTCATATATTTTTTATGAAACTGATTTGTACCTTTGTGCTTATGGTGGTAACAACAAACATGAATCACATATTTAATATCTTCCACAACAAATAATCAACAGCTCTTTTACATAGGCATGCAGCTATCTAAATGGATTGATGAAATCTTGCATTGATCACAAAAGATTCTGTTTGTGCAGCAGAATTGTCTTATTGACTTTATGCACTACACTGTGCACACTCAGCAATTACATGTAGTCATTAATTTTAGCAATGTAAGTTAGAAAATAATGCTTTTCTTATATTTTTCTACACTACCTTATGCTATGGAACTCTAGTCTAGTGTGGTTTATTTAACAAGGCTATGAGATACTGTTGTGAAGCTAATTTATTAATAAAGACTCAGAAAAAGACTCCTGAGAGGTGGTCGGGTGGTGGCAGATAACGCCATGACCTGAAACCTTTCCTACAGGAAAGATGGAAAGCAACTGTTTATCAAGGACTGTAGTGATAGGACAAGGAGTAATGGGTTTAAACTGAAGGAGGGTAGATTTAGATTAGATGTTAGAAAGAAATTCTTCAGAGTGGTGAGGCACTGGAACAGGTTGCCCAGAGAAGTTGTGGAGGCTCCCTCGCTGGAAGTGTTTAAGACCAGGTTGGATGGGGCTTTGGTCTAGTGGAGTGTGTCCTTGCCCATGGCAGGGGTGTTGGAACTAGATGATCTTTAAGGTCCTTTCCAACCCAAACCATTCTATGATCCTATGATTCTATGATTCTGTATAAAAGATAGGGTCATAGCTTTTTATTTATTTACACCTGAATGTAGTATACAACCAGGCAGAAACCTTAGTTAAGAAAAAGTGAAGCAACAGAACTCTGGAAAAATATTCTTGAATGAAAATTCTATTTCATGTTTTGGTGTGTTTTTTTTCTTTCAGCTACAGATCTTTGTTTACTTAATTGAGCAAGGAGTCCTCTCAAACAAATTGTGCAGGAGTCATCTCACTAAATGAGACAATTGTACCCAAGCTAGTCAGCATAGGTTGCTTCTTTAACCAATGATGAGGAAAAAAGCAACTACAACAAAACAAAATATGTCAAATCACCCAAATTTTCCAAAAAATGCCACCTACTTTTTGTCTATTTTAGTCCTTTATGTGAATGAGGTTTTACTTTTTTTTTTCCTGTTGTATTCGTTGCAGAGAGAGAGAGCAGTCAGAACAAAAGGAACACTGAGATATGCTTTGAGACTGTTTGAACTCAAGAATAGTCTTAATCTAATACAGACAAACCCAAAAATACTTTTTAGCATGCAATGTGATCAATCAAAAATTACAGTAACTTTTAATAATGCTAGGGAGAAAATATTTCACAAACATTTTGCTTTTAACTTGCATGGATATTTGTGTCATAACATTTCATATATGTACATATGTGTATGTGTATATATATTTTTATATATACATATATATTTGGTTTCTAAGGCAAGAATGATAAAATGTATAACAATTCAATCCAGCTGCTCATATGTCTAAATACTCTGAATTATACATTTAATAAAATACGTTAATTTTTACAGGACAAGAATATTCTGTTGAACATTTGGTTTTATTTTACTTATATTATTTTGGTTTGGAAGTGTAGAGTAAAAATTTTTGCCACATATGAATATTATGAAAACAGTTTTCTGATATTAAAATATCAAGAAATATTTAAAAATACATATTTCAAAATAATGACAATATAATAATTTAATCCAAATGCAAGTTAGATTTTTTGTCTGCCACCTCACCTTCACAGGTAGAATTTGTTTCACTCATTCCACATATTGGTATATTTTTTATGTTATTATCTCTGAAAGTTAAATATTGACGTCAGCTTATGCAAAAGGCAAATACATTTTAGAAACTGCAGTCTTCTTCTAGATATCTTGATATTCGTCACAGTCAATATCAGTTTTAAATGTATAAACTTTGAAAAGAAACTATGTCTCAGCATCAGGTGTATCATGCAGAACTTCTGTATATATCATCTCTTCTGTCACCAAATCGGAAACTTCATGTCCTATGAAAAATCAAGCCTGTTAACTATCCATAAGCAACACACCACAAAGGCTTTACATTAGAGAACATAATTTAACTTTTGTGAAATTATATTTTAAGTAGTTTCTATTTGCATGTGTTAAATCCTTCTCCAATATACTATAATTGTCAAATAAGATGAGATAATCCACAATAATGAATAATCATAATTAACTAGCTAAGAAGCACGCCTTGCTTCACCGTCCTTACACCTTTATCGATGTCACTATCAGCTCTCTGCACATGGAGACTATTATTGCAGCTGTCACAGAATTAAATGGAATCTATCCAGCAACATCTGGCTCCTCAGAAGAAAATATGAATAATTTCACCAGCTTTCTCCATCTCTGCCTGCTGTATTCTAATTATGATGTAATGGAGGACATCAGCATGCTGTGGACTTGGTGATTAACCCAGGGCAGTTGAGAAATAGGCCTAGTGAGATGAGCAAGGCACATAGATCAGCTCAATCAATTATCTTTTTTCTCAAGGCACTTAAATACAGCAGTGACCTTGTGATGGGAAACAGTAAGTTACAGTTGAACCCATTTAGGAGGTCAGATATTTCACAATGCATTACAGGAGCTAAATGCTTGTTTTTTGACTCAGTTAAAAAACCCCCCAAAAGGGGTATTATATGTATATAATATATAATATACATAATGTGCATATATACGCAGACAGACACACACACACTTTGCAAACCTTTATTTTTCTGATACAGGTATAAGTCCTCAGCTTATTTACTTTCTCTTTTCATCAATGAGCGTGTGCAGCCTTTTCTCCCTTGTTTGGTTCCTATTCTGATTCAGCAATCTATCTGCAGGTATTGAAGTAATATGAAAAAGGTTTTTTTAGTATAGTGACTAGGAAAAGAAAAACAAGCTAAAAACTTTCAAATATTATTTCTAGTCTTCACACATAAGTGTGGACACATCGACAAAATCTCAGTTTTAAAGTATACTCACCTACATCACCTTGTGTTCCGGAGACTGTTATTTAAGTCAAATTGCAGACGCATCCAATTCCTTGCCTGAAACGTTCATTCAGGCAGTTATCACTATGGAGCAATTGGACTAATGATCCTGGATTTATTCTGGTAGCATTCTATGGTGTCTACACTAAATTAAGCAATTCAGTGGAGTCAGACCCTCATCCACATTGTCCTATTTGGCATCATTTGCAGATACTTTGTGCTATCAAAGCAGTTATAGCAGAATGGAGAATCTACATCCTAAGATAGTTTCCTACACTACTTATCTTAAAGTAAGAACCATTGATCACAATAAAGACAAAGAGTAAAAATGGAGAATGAATAAAAGCCATTAGAATGAATAATTTTAAAGAAAGTTGGGTTATTTTCACAAGGGAAGTAAAAAAAATGTTTGTTGTGATCTTCAGTGGAACATTGGTGGGAACAAACCAAATATTTCTACAATGAGCAGGGCTATTTCTGCTACTCCAAGACAGAACATAATCTTTCACTCTAATTATCAGAGAGGAATAAATGTCATAAGATTTAGCAATTTTGTAGTACCAGATGCTGCTGCAACCAGTTTTTAATTTAACTATTGAATTATAACTTCAAGTCTTTGCAAATACAAAGTTGAAATTTGCATTTATTTATTTATTTTTATTGAATCAATATACGAGGGGGGGTTTTCCACCCTTATTGAAAGGTAACCCTTACTGGAAGCAAAATTTTCTCCTCTGTATTTAGTGGGCATAACGAACATGTTCAGCATTAAAGCCATACTTTTTTACTTGCTCTTGTATGTCATGAGGTATATACCATTGTTATGTCTATTGCAGACAGGCTAGATTCAGAAAGGGATTTTTTTACCCGCAAGTGAGGAACTACCAAAAAAATATTATAAACTCCTGTCAAGGAATCAAAAATCCAGAGTAGTTGACAAAGTTTAAAAATATAATTCATTAAACCTACCAACCAAGTTACCCAACAGCAATATGGCAAGGACAGGTATATATTTTTAAATTCTGTCTTCCTCAAGAAAGTAGAGTATACTGAAGTTCAGGCTACAATTCCATCCCAGTTTTTTCATTGTGTACTTCCTTAGCTACAAATACAACTGAAAAACTAAAAAAAGACTCAGATCTAAAAAATTATCACTATTAACCAAAAAGCATTTGAACAATGAGACCTCTTTCAAATGTCATTGAATTTGGTGAAAAATGCCTTTTCACTACTACCTATCACTTCCAAGTAATCAAGCCAATTCAGAAATCTGAGCAGACCAGATAGTAAAAGTCCTTCTTTCACCATACTGCCTCTTGATTACAATGAAATTTGATAATTCCAAAGGTCTGAACAAGTGTGGTTATTTAAGAACTCAGATATATTATGATTACCTTCCATGACTGGCTACTAGTCTTCGTATCTCTGAAGCCATTTGCATATTACTCACTTAGGCTGAAGTCATAGCAAGAGTAGCTTGAGAAAGGCTATTGGATCTACTCTATTAGAGAATAAGACCTTCTGAGTTTTTCCCTGCTGACACAGTTTAGAAAATGGAGAAATGGAATTCCTGACGACATTTATGAAGTTATTTTATAAAAGTGCACAGCTTGCTTTCTTGACAACAAGTTAATACCTGACATCAGCAATATTAATCTGCCTCGGACTATCATTTCATAACATTTTCACAAGTGTTTGACACAAATCTAAATTATGATTAAGTTTCACCTGAAAAGCTTTACTTATGAATTCCTATTTTTTTACTCATTAAAAGAGCATATCAACATCCCTCATTGTCCTTATTGTCAACACTTGTTGAATAAAAAAGGCCTAATAACTGTCTGAAAGAATGAATACAAATACATGTGTGAATGCATTTCTATATAACTTTCTTCTGGAACATTCTACATATTATCAGATGGGAGGATAACACTCCTTTAGTAAGTTGAGTCAGAATATAATTTCAAAATTAAATCAAAAAGTAATGAATACGCAAAAATATAATTTGACCATACCCAGAAATCACATCTGAAAAAACTTTGTTGTTGTTTTTTTTGTTTGTTGTTGTTGTGGGTTTTTGTTTGTTTGTTTGTTTGTTTGTTTTGTTTTGTTTTGTTTTGTTTTTAATTTAGGAATCATGCGAATACACCTCAAATAATAATAATAATATGCTTTCAATTCAAATTTGTGAAAAGGGGTTGAATTTTTGAAGGCTTCCATTTTCTATTCTTTTAATTTAAGTAGTATAATAGAGGATGAATCAGCTAATCATAGTCTGGTGTTTCAATTAAAGTGAAAAACATGGCAAGAGTTTTGCCACAAAGAGACTCTCTGGGAAAGAACAACAAATTTTGTTTTTCTCAGTTCTTACTAGCTATGCAACAAAAAACAGTCTAACAAAAATTAAGATGAGATTTTAGTTGGGAAAGGCACAGCTTGAGTTTGTGGAAACACTCTTACATTTATATCTGATCAGCAATATGGTTTTCTGTTTTGTGATCACAAGTTTTTTCTCTGTCTCATTTTTTAGTGATAAGCCCTGCTGTTTACTTCCCACGTATAGCAAGTGTTATGTCCCCCTAGGCTATAATATTAAACATCCTGACACACACTTGTTTCAGTTCCCTTGATGGTGCTTTAGACTGAAATGGGTTTATTGGGTTTCCTCCAAGCCTTGGTAAGATAATGTCTTTGAGCTTTTTCCACATGTGGTATAATTAACATCTAAATTTTTTAAAGAACAAGTAGGAGGCCAAAAGTGGATGGTTTTTATCAAAAATAATAAAGCATTGTTTAAGATTTAATGAAACAGTATCACCAGTGTCAACACATCCTTTATTAAATGAACTTTGCTATTTATTCTGCTGAAGAGACTACTATTTTAATAAAACAGTGATCTTTTCAGGAATAGCACAGGTCCTTTAAAAAACTGAAACGGTGTACTTGTGTTATTTTATATATATTTTCTGTAATGTATCACCGTATTCAGTATGATAAGTGTGAGTTGAATCCACGAAGAACAAAAGCTTGGGTGAGTTGAAAGATACAGAAATATATTTAATAGAAAGTTCCAATTCTCTTAACTTAAGGAAATGATGGTGATGCATCCTTCCCCTTCACCCAACTGCCTTTTGTAACATACAACATCACAGGAGGCAAAAGGAGAACAAGGAGTATCAGATAAGAAGTAACGTAACTATTGTTATTTAGCCAGCCTAGGTGCTATTTGCTGTCCCTAGTCCTCACTGGCCCTGAATGCCAAGACACCTCAACTGGAGTCACGTGAATTGTCCATGTTTGCATAATACTGCAGCTATCAGCCAACACTCGCTGAGGTCAGGTAAAGCTATTTTGCCAACTAAAGTTGGTCCTTTGGCTTAAAATCAAGCATCAGTTGTAACTTACACATATTCTTACTGCAGTCCCCTCCTATTCCATAGCCTCCCAGAAATTCAGTAACAGAGTATCTTTATAGCAGCATTAGAATCTTCAGGAATGTTACAGAAAATATGTATATTGTCAATAAATATGCACCTCTTGATAGTTTTCAGAGGTATGAAAGTTGGGATCTTGCTAGATTAGGTTTGATATAAACAGTGGTAGATATTTTCTCAATAAGTGTAAAGAGTTGACCACTTTTGTACTATCTCGGCTTTATCTAAGACCACATTTGCAAATGGCAGTCATATTTTCACTTCCGTATAAATGAGTATGAAGTTGCAAAAATTTCCACTGCTTCTACAGCAAAAACCATACTAGATGGTACCTACTTATTTGAAGTGTATGTACTGCATGCTATTTTCCTTTAAAAAGGTACTGACTGCAGGAGAAAGCAAGGTTTCTTTTTTACTTGTGTGGTCTGCTGCAATGGTAGGAATAGCATTTTCTGGAAGAAAATGGGTCAGAGAAAGAGCATGCTCAATGGAAACCAAAAAAGAGAAAGAACAAGAATGTGATCTTGGCAAACTGATAAACTTCGAAGAAGAAATACACACGGACCTCTAGTGTAATTCAAAAAGATACATTTGCTTATAAGCTCTTTTATGTTTGTTCTGTTCTTATGCTGAATTTGCTCATTTGTCTTGGTTTGCATTTTAATTAAAAATAGCTGTAGGTGATTTTTGTCTGGTGGGGGTTTTTTTTGGTTTTTTTTTGTTTTGGTTTTTTTTGGCGGGGGGGCGGGGAGGGAGGCTTCTGTGAGGTGAACTCTGTAAGGAAAAGGTACAGAAATGTATAATTAACAATCTGACCAACTCAGAGTCAATCTAATAATGAAACTATTATAATTTACTCACAATTGATTTGTTCATATGATACTTATGGACTTTAGAAATTTTTTAGACAGTTTTAGCCTTGCAAAAAACATGCTTATTAGATATGCAAGAAAAAAAATAATTCCAGTGTTAGTTATTTTATGGCTTTGTTAACTGATTTTCTCTTCAAAAATCACTATCTACTCTTCTTGGTCTACATCTTTAATACAGATTTGTGGGGTTTTAATGCAACTGCTGTCTTCAAAGATATGAATATTCATATGCAGCACTGGATTATCAAGGAGATAAATGCAGTTTAATAAAAATTAAGTTTTGACCTTGCTGTAACCTTGTCTATATGTTGGAGATATCTCTGAATAACTTAACCTGGCACCCCTGGATTAGTTGGGCAATTCTGTTATTATATAAAAGCTCCAGCTGAAATCACTATGTGGTGCTATCATACAATTTGTTACCTGCTTCTGATTTGTGTACCTGATTTATTACTAAGCCAGACTATCGCTAAATACTGAAAAAGCAGGACTGAAAAGGGTAAGCTGAATTAGTGTTTGGTCAACTAGTGATGCAATTCCTACAGTTGCTCCACACAAAATGGTATTTCACTATTCAGAACATTCAGAAGTAATAGTTGAAATACTGAATTGTCTTGATTATTGAGTTATTGAGTTATTGAATATTGTAAAATCATCACAGAACTGAAACATGACCAAGCTTCATGGGAAGATGTCTGACAGAAGATAGTAACAGCTTGCAGTTTAAGACCTTCAGCTTGCCAACATAAAACGAATATACCCTTATTAAGAATTGTTAGGTGAAGCATCTGTAGTTGGTGCTTTAAGCAAAGACAAAAGACTGTAATTGAACATGAAAGGCCACAGCTAGATTATAGAACAATATAACAGTAATATGATGAATCAGATATTAAGATAAAATAGCTTGTGCCACAGTTCTTGTTTGTTGTTGAGGGGTTTTGGGGGGAGGTTCTTTTAAGATGCTTTAATGATTCTAGAAAAATTGAATCTGAAAGGAGTAAAAAGGCAATGCAGGATTCATATTTTACAACCTGGTAAATGTTAAGAAAAAAAGTAATTAAATTTACATTACTATAATTAGCAAAATCTATTTAATAAATAGCAATAAATGGCGCTGTAAAAGTTTATGAAAAATTACATGACACACAGACTTGTCTGTCATGTATTAGGACACATTGAATTATTGCAAAATGTGATGGAACAAAATTCATATGCAAAGAACACATCTTCAGTGTTATACTTTGAAAACTGGATATTCAGAACAACGTTATATACATTATGAAGGACAATGTTGAAATAATAAAGGTATGAGGAGTCAAATATGAAAGAAAATTTCACTGTAAGAAAATAATTGAATCTTGGAAATGTCAAGAAAAAAAGAAACAAAATTTGAATGAATTTTTTATCTTTGGGCATATATTCTTTCTCCTTTCATTCTTCCAAGTCAATATGGTTGTGGGAGTAATTTATTTTCTAAAGATCTGATGACATTTCTTAACCAAAGTACATTTTAAATGAAGGGATTTTTTCAGTAAAATATCTTCGTAGTTTCATTATGTCTAGTTTGTTCTAGTTGAATTTTTATTCTGAGAGGGTATTGCTCCAATAAATTGAGACAGATGAAGACAATAAACTTTACATGCATTCATAGAAAAAAAATATGTTGTTTTCAGTCTGGGATTTTTTGTATTGTGAAAAGTTTTATTCTATTCCGTTATGTGAAACCTATGTAAATAGTTACATTATTTTCAATATGTCAGAACAGTTTCAGGGCATTTAAAAATTAACTTTCTGATTATATTTACAGACTTTAAGATATTCTCTAAATCAAATTCTCCTAAATAGGCAGTTTTTATATAAATTCACTGTTTCCAATGCAATACATAGAAAAGCTTGGGCTAAAATAGCATATATTTTCAAACATTAACTAGAAAAAAAAAATGAGGGATATTATAAGCAATAATTAAACTTACAAGGAAGAGAAACTTTCAGTTTTCTACAATTGTCCTTTAGCCTGTTTTTCAGGCTGCTAACATTTCAGAAAAAGCTTTTACAACCAAAACTAAAAGTTGACATTTCATTTACATTTCTTAGCAACAAGCTGTGGTTATATTTTCTTCTAAATGAAGTGAAAACAATTCTTGAGTATAACATTTTTGCTAAAATTTTGCTTATACTAAAACAAAAGTTAGGTTCACTTCTAAAAATAAATAGGTAAAGATTATTATTAAGTTACTTTCAATTCTACATAATTTTAACCATAATCGAGTTTGGTTTACCATCTGAAACAAATATTAAGTACAAATAAATTTATAAAATATTTATTGCAAATGGATTGAAAAATAGATTGTTACATTTCTGAATTTTTGTTGGGACATGTTTCTACATAACAGATTTTACTAAGCTGGATAATTTTTCTATTGTATTTATTTTCCAACCAAATCACTAAATTTAGGACTACACATATATCATTTTTCATACTGAATTTTGCTTTTAAGAAGAAAGTTTCTTCATGTTTACTTTCACTCAAAAGACCATATTCCAAAACACTGTTGGAAAGACTAGAAATATATTTTAGTATCAAATAAAAAGGAAACAATTTCTAAAAGTCAACCTCAAACTTCTCAGTAAGAGAGTTCCTGGTTTGCACAACAATCCTTTCTGACCTGAAGTTCAATATTCTGAAACACACCAGGTCACTAGTAATTAGAGCAACTCATAGTAATCCAAAATTTAACACAAACAAATACTGATCACTAGAAATCAGCTGACAGCAGTCAGAAGTTGTGCTGTGCAAAATTACTACTTTTGGTCAGCAGCATGCTTGGCTCTGACAAACACAAAGAACTACAAAGGAAAAGGGGGCAAAAAAGGGGAAGGGGAAGCCTTCTGAAGGTTTAAATTAGCAGTGACCAGAACATGTATTTGGAGGAAGGCTTGTTGAAGCATTTTGTTTGACTGATATTATTAACCAAATCTCTAATTTGTGTTCTCTCTTTTTCATTATTTTTTATGAAGATATGTAAGCAAGCTTTACTTTGGTTGAATGATACAATGATATTAAGGTTTTATGTGTTCCAATCAAATGTTAAAGCATGTCATGCTTCATAAACACAAGACTGTATTGCAAATGATAGAGGCAAGTAACCGCAATGGCATCTACAAGGCTTTTATAATTAATTGCTAGATCATTCGTCAGAAATCAGAGCTACTTTACTGTTTCAGGCTCTGGGGATCAGACTGAGACAAGACTTTCAGTTATGCTACGTTCCCCAGTTCCTACAAACTGGTTCTTGAATGCAAAGTTTATTTATTAGTGATCATTGGGCTGACTGGAAAGCCAGGACCTTGGAGTGCCTTTTGTTGTGCAGGTAAGTTTTAAAGCAGATGTTGAGACTTAGAACTCTACTGAAAGTCTTTGTCTTTTAATGTTATAAGAACTTAGGCAGTTTTCAAATTGTATTTATATGGCTTTACAATACTTTAGTGTACTAAATGTATAAAAGTAATACATACACATAACAGTAGATTCTGTATTTATCTAAATGCACTGATCTTTTTCATAATTAGACTTTATCCTGAACTATGCAACACCTCTCTCTACTTGGTCCTTCAATGATTCATGCATGATTCTGTAAAAGTGCAGAATCTGTTATGAAATAGTGAACTAATCTGTAGCCCTGGAGATTTGGTTTATTCATTTCACTGTCTTGTGGGGAGGACATAGCATAATTCCAAAATCTTGCTGTTAAAAAAAAAAAAAATGAAATGGCATTTTGAATTAATATATTGTCATATATGTTATCTCTTTGCTTTTATTATTTCAATAGATTATAGAGTTTTGTTTATTTTTCATTTAACAACATTCAAGTCTTCTAACTTAATTTACTTTCTTTCCTTTTTATTTCTGTATGATGCAGCATTCAATGCTCTTCAATAGACTAAACACATGACTTAATTTTTCCAAAGTTTTTAAAACATATACCCGGGTGCACAGAGGAGAAATTGATGTTAGCACTTCATTCTGTGATACAGAAGTACAGGCACCACAAAAAGTTCAGTAATTGACAATCTTTCCTAGCAGTGGAATGTCACATACAATCCACATTCTGAAAATATTTCTGTGCATAGAAAAGATAACATGTTTTCTGGAATATATATATAAAAAATAAAAATAAAATAAAATGAATAAAACATTGGTTTCCTTATGCAAAGTACTATGTTTTATTTCCATGACAACAATTCAGCATTATTAAATGAAACATTGCAAACAAAAGGTGTCAAGCAAAGTCCTCAAGAACATTACTGCTCATTTACAGCCATGCTCAAATAACTACTGCTCAGCATCTTCCTCATCCCAAACAAAGTCAATTCCAAAGCAGATTTTTTTACCAGTACTACATTGCTGAAATATTTGTGACATAAAACTTTTACCACCCAACCTATTTGAGTCTTTTCAGTCACACAAATGACTGGTACAAGCCAGTTCTTATTGTTAAATGAAATTGTAAGTCTGTTATTGATGAATGTGGCTCTCCAAAGATATTTATCTTTTTAGTTGTTCAGCATAAAGGCAAAACTAACCAAAGCAAATACATTTCCTTGTCAATCTGTTAATGATGCTAAATTATATTAAATGTATCTTTTTTGCTAAATTCCAAATTTCCAAAATAATTTTAATTTTAAGCCATCTTTAAATATTTCATATTCGGTAATTCCTAATTTATAGTGGCTTCTATTACCACCAAAAAAAAAAAATAAAAAATAGTTAAATCATTTTTTACTTAGTATATGACTGACTTGTGGCTTGTGAAACTCAAAGGGAAGTTTCTTCATGATAGTTGTATGAACAACAGATAATGATTAACAGAGAGTTTGCTAATTACTTTGAGAACAAAGAGGATATCAGAACTTGTCCATGAGGTATAAAGTATATACAGGTGTTTGTACAAATATAGAGATAGCCACAAGTTAGAACTACGAAATGCAAAGTGTTACTTATGGAATATCTTAAGTGAGTATTCCCTATGGGCTATGCTGACCTGAACTGATTAGATTGTTCAGGAAATTAGAGCCATCCTTAGAAAGCACAAAATGGTACATTTGAAAAAAAAAAAAAAAAAAAAAAGTTTAAATAACTCCAGTATAATCTAGTTGTTTGGAACACCTAATAATTGTTTTGTCTTCATTTTTAAATAATACTATTGACCTATGAAAAAAAGAAATGAAAATAGACTAATAAAAACAGGGAAGAAAAAAAAAAAGGAACCATCTGACCCTACTATAGTATGTTATACTATGATAACATTTGAAAGAAAACTTGAAAAAAAGATCCATAAAATGATCAAACTTTATTACTGTCATCTTTAAAAATGTTGAGGATTTCCATCCCATGCATTATATTTGGTGCCTCCTGGCAAGTGAAGAGTTCCTTTAGCTCCTGGATTTAAAAAAAACATAACCTCTTAGTATCTTTTTTATTAAGTTCAATTAAAAATAAAATAAAATAATTTGCAATATTAAATGCTAGAAAGAATTTGGAAACTGTAGCCAACCAGTAATTCACTCTGAGGAATTTTCAAATTTGGCTTAAATATTGTAACAAATGAGCAATACTTAAATGATAACACATGTATAGATATATTTATATATCTATTGCAATTGCACTACTTAGCTATATCTGTTCACATGAAGTTAGGTTGTTCCTCGCTCTCCCATATTACAGTGTTTTAGTGCTAATTTCTTCTTCCACAACCACTTTTATTAATTCTAAATAACAATGCTTCACATGAGGTATAGTTCTGAGCCATAATCCTAGAGGTGTCTATTCTTAATTTTGCCAATTCATTTTTTTTTTTTTAAATTAGTCACAACAGAATGACAACATGATGTTAATATTTGTATAATTTTGTTATATGATATCATCACTGCTGTGTATCTTTAACATCTACATCACACATAAGTGTCAATTAATTAATTAATTAATGCTTATAATTTACAATTTATGTAATTCTTCATTTTTTCATTATTATTGCACAAACAAAGCTACTGTTCTGTTTTTAATTAGAAATCTTCTTTAAAAATTCCTTTAGTTCTGGCTTTATGTTATATATATGTGTATATATATAAAAATAATACTTTATATATATATATATATATTTATTTGAATGTTTAAGCACCAATTGATGTTTCCTAGATTTTGTGTGACATCGAAATGCCTGCTCTGTGAGGGAATAAAAACACACTGTCAATGTCACATATACTGCAATTTGTCATAGAATTCATCTTTCTCCTGTATATTTCAGAGAAACTAAGAAGCATAAAGTTTTTAATTAAAAACCATGTACATTATATTCTTAGGTGATATTTCAGATGTACATGTACATCATATTCTTAGGTGATATTTCAGATGATTAGCATTTCAGTCATTTTGAGAAATTTTTGGATAAAGGCCTAATACTTCTTTTGCTGTGATGAAGGCATAAGTAACCTAATATTTGTATTACCAGAAGAGAAAACGTTTCTGTGTCAGCAGTTGGGACATTATATCATCCAATATTTCTGAACAGTCAGGAATATTTTTGCAAAATAATTTAGAATTGTCCTGAGTTATTTCACAATCTTATATGTTACAGTATGTGAGACTGTCATCATCTTCAAATACTGTTCAAATATAAGAAAAAGAGGAATTAAAGTTTTGGGTTTCATTAAAAAAAAAAAGTCAAATTAGACATCTATCAAAAACTGAAACTCAAGCATTCATAGAACATTGCATAAAATTTATGCAATGTTTCATAAATAACTAAATATTGAAAATGTGGATACAGATGAACACAGTCTGATTTTTCATTACTACACGCACTCTAAATTTACATGCAATCATTTTGCTTTGTTGAATGCTTTGCCATGTGTGTCATGTGTAGCACATTTCTTCATGTCTTAATAATTTCAAGAACTATCAAGATATTACAGTTCCCAGCTATTGACATATTACATGAATGCTTACTTTTCTCATTAAAAAAAGATATTTTAATTGCAAATGAGATAATAAAACCAATATAATATTATTTTTTTTTTTTAAATTCTGACATTGATTTATATTTCCTGAAGGAATATGCTTATATATACTTGGAAAACAGATTCAAACAAATAAAACACATATTTCAGGCTTTAAATGTGATGGAAGGTAACGTCACAATTACCTTGTAATTCTTGGAATTAAACTCCTTCAGAAAACCATGGGGATCATTACAGATACAATAACTCCAGGATATGCCTTGTTAAGTGGGAAGCTTAATTGGCTCTGAGCAAGGAGGAACCTGGAGGGATATGAAGATGAAAATGTATGAAGGATTCTTCTTGAAAATAGTCTCTTGCAGCTCTCAGCCAGAGATAGAAAGAAAAGATTGCTTCTTCATGCTCTTGTTTCAATAAAATACTTGGCTTTAAGGCCACTCTTTCTTTATATTCCCTTTTGCTGATGATATTGTAAATGTGTGGTGGTTTTTTGAGGATATTTATAACTGAGAGATCATAATTTTGAATCATAGAATATCTCTAGTTAGAAGGGATCCATAAGGATCAAGTCCAACTACTTGCTCCTCACAGGACCACTTGAAACTAAACCATATGAGTAAGTGTGTCATCCAGATGCTCCTTGAACTCTGACAAGCTTGATGGCATCACCACTTCCTTGGGGAGCCTGTTCCAGTAATTTCAGTTGATGAAGAATCCATATATGCTCTAACAGAACATCATTTTAAGTCCAGATACCTTATTTCCTACTTTCTTAAATATAAATTCTCCTTCCAGGAACTGCATTTTCCTTGTTATGCTTTTGTTTGTCAAACCTAACAAACAAACAAACAAACCTCTTAGCTAAATCTACAGTTACAATTAAGTCGCATCTTAGTGAGATATTTCCATGAATAAAGCTCTTTAAGTGCTTCATTGTAAAGATGATGTTCAGAGATTTTAACTGTTCTTGGATTTCCTATCTGAACTTTTCTCAGTTTTTTCAGTGTCTTCTGCTAAGTTCAGAAGCACTTCTCTTTCCTCAACTATGACTCCTACATTACAAGTGTTATGGTATATTTGGCTCTGTGTATGCAGAAACAGCAAGGATGATAATCCCAAGTCAATGGATGAGTTTCAGAAAAGTTTTTTTTTCCTAACAACTTCCAGTAGCCTTAATTCAGAATAAAAGGAGGCTCAGGGTGCTGAACATTTTAGAAAACCTAGCTCCTTTTCTCTTAAATATTAGATGCTTATAGGATATCAATAGTCTTACAACTACATCAAATGCAAAAGCTACTGTAAGAACTGTTTCTTCATGTAGTCTTACAAATCTTTCAGGAATTTAAAAGATTTCCCTTACTTACACTGCTTTAAGTCTCTGGATAAAATATCAAATAAAATAGGAAGATACAGTTTATGAAAGATTGAGGAGGGTTATAAAATTTTATTTCCTGTAAATAATTCATGATGCTCCCTTGCAGCACTGTGAAATCCTTTTTTGCAGTTCCAGTTTTTGGTTATAAATACGCATGCAATGAATACAGAACAGGATTATTGTACACAGACAGTAAGTTTGCTAACTGATTGTAAATGTGTACCAGTGATATGTACATATTAAGAAATGTAACAAATATTCCACTTGAATGTGTCATGGGTTGCCCCAGCCGGCAGCTAAGCACCACACAGCTGATTGCTGACTCTCCCCCTGGTGGGATGGGGGAGAGAATCGAAGAGTGAAAATGACAAAACTCATGGGTTGAGATAAAGACAGTTTAATAGGATAACAAAGGATAATAACAACAACAACCACAATAACAACGACAGCAACAACAACAACAATAACAATAACAATAACAATAATAATAATAATAATAAATAATAATAATAATAGAAGTGATGCACAAATGCAATTGATCACTGCATGTGAAAGAAAAATAAACCAACCTGATGCCCAGTCTGTTTCCGAGCAGTGAATTTGCTTTCTGGCTAACCTTCCCAATTATTTACGGAGCATGACGTTATATGCTGGGACATATCCCTTTGGCCAGTCTGGGTCAGCTGTCCTGGCTGTGCTCTCCCAGCTTCTTGGCATNAAGAAATGTAACAAATATTCCACTTGAATGTGTCATGGGTTGCCCCAGCCGGCAGCTAAGCACCACACAGCTGATTGCTGACTCTCCCCCTGGTGGGATGGGGGAGAGAATCGAAGAGTGAAAATGACAAAACTCATGGGTTGAGATAAAGACAGTTTAATAGGATAACAAAGGATAATAACAACAACAACCACAATAGTTTAATAGGATAAAACAACAACAATAACAATAACAATAACAATAATAATAATAATAATAAATAATAATAATAATAGAAGTGATGCACAAATGCAATTGATCACTGCATGTGAAAGAAAAATAAACCAACCTGATGCCCAGTCTGTTTCCGAGCAGTGAATTTGCTTTCTGGCTAACCTTCCCAATTATTTACGGAGCATGACGTTATATGCTGGGACATATCCCTTTGGCCAGTCTGGGTCAGCTGTCCTGGCTGTGCTCTCCCAGCTTCTTGGCATCTGGCAGGGCTTGAGAAGCTGAAAAGTCTTTGGCTTAGTGTGGACACTGCAACTACCTGACAACAACTAAAAACATCAGTGTGTTATTAATATTATTCTCATCCTAAATCCAAAACACAGCACTATACAAGCCACTAGCAAAAAACCCCCAAACCTCTATCTCAGCTGAAACCAAGACAATGTGTTAAAATGAAGTAACCACAAAGCAACAAAGTGGAGAAGAACCTGAAAATAATTTCATATTAAAGCCTGTATTTATGAATCAAATGCAATTTCTTAGTTCTGAAAATTCTCAACTATTTTTTACATGACATATATTTGTAAGATTTTTACTTTCTAAATTTGCTTTCTGACTAACTAAAAAACTATAATCTTTGCATATATTTTTTTAAATTACTTTATAAATAAATGAAAAAATTCTGAATTTTGTAGTTGAATTTCTAGACAGTGTTCAACTACTGAAAGTCACAATAAAGGAGAACCATGAGTAGAATCAAGCAAGTAGGAAATGTCACCTCAAGCAGATTTAAATTGTGGTTCAGTGACAAGTAGCACTCATCATTTCCAGGAAAGTTAAATGCAGAGAGGGACAGAATGGGCTCTTGTTCACATTTAGGGAGAGATTGAGCATAGGATTATAAAAGACCATCCAGTCTTTGAGTATCTGGCCCTGGTCTTTGTTTTGGAAAAGAGAGCTGGAATACATTTTGCATGAAACTGAAGTACCAAGCTAAAATGTGAGAAAAGCAGAATTTGTCTGAGACAAGGAGTTTGTCCTGTCACTTGTGACTCAGTTGTGCTATTAAATAACCCCTCTGAACAACAAAACAAACAAAAAATTTTTCTTTTTCCTCTTCATTTATTCACTAAAGTTACATAAAATAGGGAACGAAAAATGCAAAGCATATGAACACAAAAAACCCCAACAGCTTAAAGACACACTAGAATACTAGAAATGGGAAATTCTAGATGAAATGCTAAAAAAGTGACAGCTAGCTCCACTACATTCTGTAGCCTTAATGTCTGATGTTATTTATACCTTCCAGGAGTGTTATCAATGGGCAAGGATCATGTAGGGGAACATATGCACAGTAGAAAATAGAGTACAAGAGATTAGTGAATGTGTGATAAAATAGCAGGAAAAGGACTAGAAATGTGAAAAAAGGTTTTTAAATCCTTTGGAGGTGTGTATATGAAAGTGCAAATGTAAAAAATATACTGCGCCATCAAAATATATACTATATATCAATATATGTACATATATGTTCAATATGTATAGCAATAATATGAACTGTAGTATCAAAAAAAGAAAATCAGTACTAAAATTCTGTTGCCAGAGGTTGAATTAAGCTGTGTGTGAATCCCATTTTCACCTTTCCTTAATCTTCTAGAAACTGAGGGAAGTGAAGAGTGATTTTCATTCTTAGAACATAGGTTCTCTCGGGAAATTTCTTAGTAATACAAAATATTGCCATGCTCCAAACAGTAATTTTCAATACACTATTTAAAACGCTTATTCAAACAATAACGAGGTTCACTAAAGCTGCCAGCTGAACCAACAGTGGAAGAAGTATCTAAACCAGTATTAATACTGATGGACAAATATTACCATGTATACACTCTAGACACTTAATGACATATATAGGTGCCAGAAATTTAGATTTGTCAGACAAAACAGAGTTTCACATATAAAAATACCGATTTTTAGTTCTTAAACATGGATTTGTAACTGGAAAATAATAGTCTCATTTGGATTCAAAAGTATATATACTTTTTCCATTTATGACAGACATATTTTGCCTCAGTACTGCTTGTGTTATTTGAAAGGAAGCAGTATATATCTCAAAGAATCACACTTCAAATCTGCAAGGAAAAAATCTCTCTAACAGGAATAAATTATGAAGCTGCAGCAATTTACAATTAAATTCACACTATATCTTCCAAAACTCCATTCTTGAGATAGTAAAAGAAGACATTGCTTTACTTAACTGTTGTAAATGAATATAACAGAGGAGAAAATTGTTTACCCAGATTTCTAGAAGTACCATGAAATGACTAGAAATTATTGTATATGTCCTTCAGCTAGCCTATATTATGTGATACTGCATCTTCATATGAAGCAACTGCCAAATCTGTCAAAGAGCATACGTCTAACTTGTTATTCACTGAACTAATATACAAGACTGTCAGATGGGGGAACGAAAAAAGTTGAAAGAAATTCACCTGTTTGCTTCACAGAGGCTCATAAGAGAATATTTGAGCGAATCTAGAGAGGAATATCCTTATTACTAATTTTACTTTGTGTTCTGAGGTTTTTGGGAGGCTCCCAAAAGGATCAAAAAGTGTTTATAGGACCTTGGGGACTACCTTCATTTCTGTGGTTGGTAGATGCTTTTTTTTTTT
>VXBL01008399.1:45548-93264 GCA_013400195.1 Aramus guarauna | reverse complement strand
CCCGTGAGAAGCCTCCACTGGAGCAAGCTCCTGGCAGGACCTGTGGAGCTGTGGAGAGAGGACCTCAGACCAGAGCAGGTTTTCTGGCAGGACTTGTGACCCCGTGGAGGACCCACACTGGAGCAGTCTGGTCTTGAAGGTCTGCACCCCATGGGAGAGACCCACGCTGGAGCAGTTTGTGAAGAACTGTAGCCTGTGGGAAGGACTCACGTTGGAGAAGTTCATGAAGGACTGTCTCCTGTGAGAGGAACTCCATACTGGAGCAGGGGAACAATGAGAGGAGTCCTCCCCCGAGGATGAAGAAGCGGCAGAAACAACATGTGATGAACTGACTACAACCCCCATTCCCCGTCCCCCTGTGCTGCTGTGGGGGAGGAGGTTTGAAGCCAGGAGTGAAGTTGAGCCTGGGAAATGGGAGGGGTGGGGGGAGGTGTTTTAAGATTTGATTTTATTTCTCATTGCTCTAGTCCATTCTGTTTGGTAATAAATTAGATGAATTTCCTCTCTAAGTTCAGTCTGTTTTGCTCGTGATGATAATAAGTGAGTGATCTCTCCCTGTCCTTATCTCCACCCACAAAGCTTCTCGTTACACTTTTTCTCCCCTGTCTGGTGAATGAGGGGAGTGATAGAGTGGCTCTGGTGGGCTCCTGGCCTCCAGCAAGGGTCAACCCACCACAATTTCTTACTAAAATAAGGTAATAAAAGAGCAAGACACATGGTCAAATTATAATATGAATATGATCATCTGCAGGTGAAAGATGGTATGCAGCTCAAGTCTTTGCTGCTTTACAATCATTAAAAATTTCATGCAAAGCATGAAAAATATTTAAAAGTGGCATTTATATTTAATGATTTCTAATTTAGGCAGATGTTCTAAATCATACTCTAGAGGATCCTATCCTACCCTTTGGTATCTAAGTTGGGTGCCTTCTGTTCAGTTATGATTTTTTTCCAAGTTTTGGATGTGTACCAACAGTAGAAAAGCAGTTGATATGAATGAAAAATTAGGACACCGATCTGCAAAATTTTTAGAGAGTGTTTCCTTAAGCTTAGACTTCCCTAGACGCATCTGTGCTGGAAACAGTCTCTCTCAGAGCAGTGGTACACAATCAAGTAGAGGTACTGTGATAAAATCTAGCATACACCTGCAGCATTGAAGCTTTCATAAGGTGGAGACTTGGTGCTACCACCACTTCCCACTTGCACAAGACACAGGGAAACTTGTCTATGTCAGTCAAAGTTCAGTCTTTCCCTGAGTGAATACCACAGTATCTACTTTACATACATACAAACATGCATGCATAGGTACATGTACTGGGGTTGATGTTTTCTGTTTCCTGGCCATGACAGTAACCCCTTCTCTCTGCAAGCCCTGATGTAAACACCCTGCTCCTGAGGCTCAGTGGCATGGACACTGAGAGACCAAGGACCAGTTCAGGTGTAGCTCAGCAGCACATTTGCTCCAACTTCCGAGAAAATTGCAAAGCTCTGAGAGAAAGCTGTGGGAAACAACGCAGAAAGATAAGAATGGTAAAGTTATGGATAGGGGTAGGAGTGTTGAGAGAGTGACTGTCATTAGCTCCAGGATTCAAGACAGAGAAGCACCTATGTTGAAAAATATATAATCCTAAAGGGAAAAAACAAAACAAAACAAAACAGGGGTGCTAGTTGGGGTCTAGCTGGGTATTGGCTGGGTTTACAGGTGCAAGTCATCAGTGTCACCACTGATATTTCTATAGGGGAGGATGACAACTCAACAGCAGTGAGGAATCATTTCAGGGAGCTGTGGAAGCTTCTCTCCCAGCTGATGCCTACCTGGCCAAGAAGTGGTCTTTGGGTACCTTATCAGGGGAGGCAAGTACATGAATGCTTAACCTGATAGTCTATTAAATCCTAGCTATCTTTTGTGCATGGTAGACAGCTACTAATTTTTTTATTTTCTTAAGCTCTGTATGTTCTGCTACCAGGGTCTCTTTGCACCTGGCTAATTATACCCTGACAAACTGAACTAGAAGAGGGGAGGTAACATTTCAATGTAGTAAAAATGT
This sequence comes from Aramus guarauna, assembly GCA_013400195.1. Classification (NCBI taxonomy): domain Eukaryota; kingdom Metazoa; phylum Chordata; class Aves; order Gruiformes; family Aramidae; genus Aramus; species Aramus guarauna. The sequence goes on along the minus strand of VXBL01008399.1, from coordinate 91,216 downwards.
AAGATTTATGGGACTGAAGGAGAATATGAAAGAGAATGTAGTTTCTGATGGTATGGGATTTTTTTTTTCCTCCCCTCTGTTTCAACCATCCCTCTTTAATGTCAGAAGAAAAAAAGAAAAACAAACAAGCAAAAAAAACTAAATAAAGAAACAGAGAAGATATTGGCATAGGGAGTAGTACCAAGTATTCTTTCCAGGGAAATAGTATAGGTAAGCACCTTCTTTTCCTGTGTTCCCATTTTTTTTAGAGTTCTTCTTTTCTGTCTAAAAATGTTTGTAGCCTTTGAATCCTCAAAATTTGAAAGTCTAGCACAGAAGCCCTATATAATGCACAAGAAAGTTTCTGCTGCAAGAACAGAATAATCTGAGCTTTACGTATCTGATGATAATTTCACATACTTAAAGTGCTATACATTGAGGTGACATACAAAGGATACCTATTTCTAAGTCTCATACATAATTTGGGTTTATGTAAGTATGAATCTTTTTTCTTTCTTTTATAAGAATGAAAGAAGGAAGGCTGTGTGAGGATGAAATTACTTTTTTCCCCAGTATTTTTTACTTGTTTTCAAATATGATGCCTTTTTGGTGCAAAAATGTCACATATAGTACAGTGAAAAAGTAACTTGAAATTATGCAATTTCAGCTTCAACTAGACAGCTGAATGTAGAATATTTTTCAAAAGTGTTGTACAAAAAGCATTTAACATAAAATGCACTTTCTGGAGGGAAAATATGTTTTTATTGTCAAATTCAATCCTTGTCCTTGGAATTTATTAAGTTTTGTTGTTTCCAAGTGTAAAGTTTCAGTTATAATGTACAACTAATTCTCAGTTTCTTTCTAAAATAAATCAAGAGATCTGAAAAGCCTAGGTTTATATTTGTCATCATCAGAAAGCCAAGATAAGAATAGGAAATATAGAGGTTTTGTAAAGTCTTATTGTCCCTGAAAACTGATGAAAACTTCCAAGAGTCATCAAAATCATATGACAGGTAATAAAAGAATCATTAAAAATTTAAATATTTTACTTAAAATTAAAAATAAAAAGAAACTTCTGTCAAATCATATTTTTTATTTACAACAAAATAATGCTGAGTTTAAAATTTATTTATAATTATAATTACTAAATGAAAGAAACTTGTTTACCTTAATAAAGTGGCTCTTAAAGTAATACTATTAGATCAAATCCTAATCCTTAAAGTTTCAGGGTATATTAAATATGAAGTCATACACAATTCTGCTGAACTACATTATTATGATGTTCTATATTGCGTGGCAGAGCAGTTCACCAGCCTGCCGGGCGGCATTAGAAGGAGCGTTGCCAGTAAGTCAGGGGAGGTGATCCTTCAACTCGGCCCAGCGCTGGTGAGGCCACACCTGGAGTGCTGTGCCCAGTTCTGGGCTCCCCAGACCAAGAGAGACATGGACATACTGGAGAGAGTCCAGAGTAGGGCCGCAGAGACAGTTCAGACACGGGAGCATCTGACGTACAGAAGGAGGCTCAGAGAACTGGAACGCTCAGCTGGAGAGTCAGCTCCAAGAGTTCAGCCCAGAGGAGAGAAGGCTCAGGGGGATCTTATCAATGTGAATAAAGACTTGATGGAAGGGAACAAAGAAGATGGAGCCAGACTCTTCTCAGTGGTGGCCATTGGCAGGACACAAGGCACAGGGCACAAATTAAAACACATGAAATTCCATCTAAACACAAGAAAACACTTTTTTTCCTCATCTGTTTTCCCTTTTGCTCTGAGGGTGATCAGACACCGGCACAGGTTGCACAGAGAGGTTGTGGAGTCTCCAGCCTTGGAGATATTCCAAACCTGACTGGACATGGTCCTGGAAAACCTGCTCTAGCTGGCCCTGCTTTGTGCAGGAGCAGGTTGGAATAGACAAACTCCAGAGGTCTCTTCCAACCTCATCAATTTTGCATTTCTCTGTGATTTTCTGGTTCTGTGAATTTGTGAACAGTTTTTAAATTAATGCTGATCTTAAGAGAAATTAGACTTAAAAAAACAAACAAAAAAACCCCCAAACCTCCAAATTTGTTACAGAATAATCATCCAGTCATACATATTTGGATACTTTTTTTCTTACTGCATTTTTATAGTATATATATTACTATATTACATAATTTTCCCTCCTTCTTTCCTAACCCTTATTATACAGTATTACATGTATTCTTTTTTCCCTTTAAACACTGTAAATGATGGTGTTGTTTCTTACTGCATTACAGAAAAAACTAAATGTGTGCTGACAGATACCACACTTTTGACTGTAAATATCTACCTTCCTTATATGAATGTGAAAGTCTTGACTTGCAAGATCAAAGTATTCTTATAAAGTGTCATGGGATTTTTTGTCTAGAATCTGAAAGTATACATGAACTATTCCTCTCATCAGTCCATTCCTCTAATAATTAAAGAAACAGAAGTGCTAAATCCCGATTTTGCCAAGAAGCAAAGAAGAAAATTCTCCACCCAGCAGAAGTGCCGTATCCATCAATCTTGTGGAAAGTTTCACAGAACCCACTCGATATAACAGGTGATAGGCAAGCTCTCCAAGCAAATATTCTCAGAGTATGATTCTTTCCATGGTTATGGCTTTGATCTTGGAGACTAAAAAAGTGAAAAACTGATTCTTCAGATAAGCTTGTTCTTCAGTCATTTTTTCAGTATTCAAGGCCCTGCAGCTCATTTGCACTGCAAATTCATATTTACATATGTACAGTATATATGATTCACTGAATGTTTAAGTATAAACTACAGTGTAGGCATACCACTATATCACTGTGAGAGCTGATAGCTCCCTCTGAATTGCAATTCAGAATTGGTTGATGAGCTAGTAACATAGTACCAAAGCAGTAGATTCAAGTAAGAAATGCATTAGAGACGACGCTAAGACAGATGGATGACCTTTTACTTAAAGCAACATTCTTTTTTTTTTTTTCCAGTTTCAAAAGTCTGAACAGCTATGTCTTTATTTCTTTACATGAGCTAAATAGCTGTTTGTATTCACATACTATAGTGATCTATGAGTAGGACTTACTTCCCCAAAAGACTACATAAAGTAATATTACCTCTATTTTCCTGTAAGGTGATAGAAAGAACATAGTTTTTGCTGCTCAATCTACTCAGTAAGGCAAGATGAAACCTCAAAAATGTCTATGCTGAATTATGCAGCATATATTTTCCCTACCCTCACATTCCCCTTTAATTCCAGTAGAATCGTCTTTTCATCATCTCATCTTTAAGTCCAAGACAGTTTCCCATTTGGAGCACAAAAGACCCTTTGGAGATAAAAAACCAGTATCATATTGCATATGCCCCGAATAAGACATATTTCATGCTTTCTCTTCAAGTATATTGCTTTTACATCCATTCACACGAGATATGGTACCTGTCTTTAAGACTACAGAAATTACCACAGTCTATTGCATCCTATTACATGAATGATCAGAGAAATGCACACAACACTTTCCATCAGGGATATGAATTTTGGGATTAAAGGATATTATTAGTTACTTAAAGATTGACACAAGGATGACAAGTAACTCTAGGAAAAAATAATAATAATAAAAAACCCCAACAACCAAAACAAACCAAACCAAAAGGAAAAAAAAATCAAGTTTGCAAAATAAGCTTAAAATGAAAGTTTTAATAAACAAGGTGAAATGGAAGAAGTTACCAACACTAGTTAACACCTAGGATGTATCTTCCTTAATTTTGGAAAGACTGCGTATATGTAGTGAGGTTGAATCACTGAAAACAGGGCAGTCTGTCTACCAGAATATAACTCAGAAGGGAATCACAGAACAATCTGACTTTTCTGGCAAAACAAACAAACAAACAAACCCACAAACAAACAAAAACCTCCCTCTCTTACCTGTTTTGAAAAATGCTTAGTCCACTAAGATATTTAGGAGCAGATAAAATAGAGGTTACAAGAGGTAAAGCAAATGGACAAAATAAGAAGGGCAATTTGTGACAAATTAGAACAGAATTTTTATGTAACACAACCCTGAAATTTTGGGTTGCTTTGTTAGAATTGGTAATCTATTCCGTTATTCAGAAGTCATTAAAAGACCTCTGTCTTTAAATAAAGAAAAAAAAATAAATCACATTTCTATATCCATATGTGTTCAAATATATATGTGTTTATGTACTTCAAGTCATATTTCTCTGATAGTACCATCACCCTCTCCACTTGTTAGAACTTCCATCTTTCTAGGACGTTTAAATGTGGTAGTACTGAACAAAACTCAAGGAGTGCTGCAGGAAAGTCATGGATTATGTTCCTCCCCAGCATTAGAATAAAAATGACTGAAAATAGACTGAAAATTCCATAAGACCTTTAATCACATTTTTCTGCTCCAAAGAGATCAGTCGCTTACAGAGTGGGTTTAAAAACAATGGAAAGGTGAGAAATATACCTCAAAGTCTGGTGTCAACTTGAACCAAGAACAAATGAGCTATTTCCTTTTTCCTCTCCTTTAGATTCTCACCTCTAGGCTATGTCAGCTGCAGATAAGTGCTTCAGTGCAGGTAATCTCTTAATTGCTGTAATTAAGCTAAGTCAAAAGTGTTAACAGCCTAATAAATTCATGTTAAGTTTAAATATAGAAAGGACAGGTCTGCACTACCTTTTAGTTCTTGAACAAAGTCCTACTTTGGTGATGAAGGTTTAAAAATAAAGCAGAAATATCTATTGTCTATACTTGATTTAATATTCACAGAAACAGAATAACAGAATCATTGGGACCTCTGGAGTTTGTCTATTCCAACCTGCTCCTGCACAAAGCAGGGCCAGCTAGAGCAGGTTTTCCAGGACCATGTCCAGTCAGGTTTGGAATATCTCCAAGGCTGGAGACTCCACAGCCTTTCTGTGCAACCTGTGCCGGTGTCTGATCACCCTCAGAGCAAAAGGGAAAACAGATGAGGAAAAAAAGTGTTTTCTTGTGTTTAGATGGAATTTCATGTGTTTTAATTTGTGCCCCGTGCCTTGTGTCCTGCCAGTGGCCACCACTGAGAAGAGTCTGGCTCCATCTTCTTTGTTCCCTTCCATCAAGTCTTTATTCACATTGATAAGATCCCCCTGAGCCTTCTCTCCTCTTGGAGCTGACTCTCCAGCTGAGCGTTCCAGTTCTCTGAGCCTCCTTCTGTACGTCAGATGCTCCCGTGTCCGAACTGTCTCTGCGGCCCTGCTCTGGACTCTCTCCAGTATGTCCATGTCTCTCTTGGTCTGGGGAGCCCAGAACTGGGCACAGCACTCCAGGTGTGGCCTCACCAGCGCTGGGCCGAGTTGAAGGATCACCTCCCCTGACTTACTGGCAACGCTCCTTCTAATGCCGCCCAGCAGGCTGGTGAACTGCTGTGCCACGCAATATAGAACATCATAATAATGTAGTTCAGCAGAATTGTGTATGACTTCGTATTTCAGCAGATGTAAGGTATAGGGCCATGGATATGTTTTATTTATCTTTTCATATCTTTCCTTGTGTTAGCTGATCAAGTACGTATTTGAGTTTATTAAGATCTCAGGGGAGATATATTTTTCTTTGTAACTGATTGTGTCTTCAGTGTTTGTTTTTTTTTTTGTTGTTGTTGTTGTTTGTTTTGTTTTGTTTTTTTTTCTCTAATCTATGGTTTCTATGTAAAAGAATTTAAGTTCCATTTAGAGAAATTAGGTTGGTGATTATAGAATTAAAATTAGAGATCATGGAAAACTGGTTTCCATCAAAGCAGACAGATGCAGGAGAGTGAAAACAAATAAATTATTAATTTGATTTTGTGAGAAAGTTGCTCCTTTTTCATCTATAGAGGAACTCTATGTTTGTTTATAACTATTTAAATTGATTTCTAAATATTCTCTTGAGCCTAAATCAATGCCAAATCTGGAATTGCCATTGACTTCCAAAGTAACAAATTCAGATCCAAACTATGTAGCAATAAGAGGTACATTTCAGAGTAGAAGTTCTTCTGAAAATTGACAGTATTAAAAAAAAATATCAACAGAACTTTTAAGTCATTCAAGTAAATCAAAGGGTAAACTTAAAGCTGACTTCCAGCTCCTATATTATTCTCAGCTGTGGGTGTCCTTCACAGAGTCAGAGCTTCCATCACCCTTTTTGCACTGTGAGTGCAAAGAACAAATCAAGACTTGCAGAGAGAAATCAGGGTAAAGCTTTCTGTTGATCTTTAATTGGTATAAGAGCTCTTGTGAAGCCAGGCGGCACAGTGTGCAACTAAAAAAGTTAAGGATCACAGGCTAGTCATTCTTTAGTTCTAGTGCATCGTCTCTAAACTGGATGCATCAGGCAAAATTGCAGCGTGTAAATAAAACTGTCCATAACAACATAGCAATGCATTAATCTCCCAGTGAAATATTTTCTGATATCAATTAATTTGCGAACTTACTTGCAAAAACATACCATAGTCATCCTATTAGAGTATTTTCACTGACTGAGTTTCAGCTACTTAAGTATAGGGTATGTGCTTGCCAAAAATGGTCTTTAGGTACTCACTTTGTGTATTACTTCAACTATTACAATGACAGCCACCAAGTGAAAGTCAGAATGAAGAAAAAAAACCTAACCAAATAACAAACAGGGTTGGGAAGTATAACATGAAATTTTTGGAATTTCTGAAGTAGGGCTTAGAATATTTCCTAATCATCTTCTGATAATGATCTAGTGCAACACCTATGGTACTGAAATAACAGTGTTGAATAAGTAAAGAGCAATATTAATGTGCATTCAAAACTGGATATTTACTTCAGTTTTGCATTCTTGTCCATTTATTTATTCTCAGAGTATGAACTGCAACATTGTTAAAGCAGTAATCTTGAAAATAATGTGCAATCACATACAGCGTTAAAGCTTTTCACTTGGGAAATATGCTTAAAAACACTATTTGAATAAAAGTCTTGGCAAGAAATGAAATGTACTTTGTTTTTTGTCCTATCCTCAGCTGGTAAAAGTCAACTAGCCCCATTTAAGTCTATGAAGATACCTAATTTACACCAAGTAAACTCTCATTATATATTTAGAGTATTTGAAATACCTTACACACTAGTACAATTGTACTACTAAATTGTGTAATTCAATACTGATGTATGTTTACTTTCCTGAGAAGTTTGAAGCTTACTAATAATAACGTAATGTTCTTATACCATACAAAGTGAGAAGATAAAAATCATGTAAACCAAAACCAGGAACCTCTGGGGTACCATGTGGATGTATTTTAAGGTACTAAAATGGGCTGTATTTTAAGATACTAAACTATCAAATACTGCAGAAAATCACTACAATGTTTAATAGATACACTCGTGAAAAGCAGCATCCATTCTGGCAGAAAAAGAGGGTAGTTCTACCGCAACTTAACCCATCAACAAAATTATAGAGCAATTCACATTCACTTTTGGCATAGGTTCTTATTTTACACCGTTATTTTATAGTTAACAAAGGCTCTTTTGGGAGCTCATCCTAAATAAAAAGGGAGGAAGGCCTCGTAACTGTAATACATGAGCCCCCTTGCCTCTTCCCAACTCTGCGGGGCACTCGTGAACTAAATAAAGAAACCACACCTTCTCATACAGACTTTTTCCTGCATCCTTTCTGAAACCACGAGAAGTTGCTTTCTCTTCTTAATCTTTTTCAGGGATTTCGCAGAACATGCAAACTGTCTTCAGCTCTTTTACAGGCTTTAGCAGACTGTCATCTGGTGCTGCAGAAGGCTGGCAATATGCAGGCTGCTTTATAAAAAAATAAAAGAAACTAGGAACCTGCTCTGTGCAGTTAATAGCTTAAAGGTGTAGTCAAAGAAGCCTTGCTGTAATGGTGTTAGGGTGCAAACATAAGATATTACCTATCCTTTAAATATTAGCCTTCCTCCTCAGAACTCCACAGTAAACAAAGAGTATTTTACTCTTCTTTCCTTTATCGTGCATCCTAGTTTACTAGGAAGATAGAATGGAGAACAAAATGCTTTTTTTTTTTCTAGGTAGGAGTTGATCATATGTCACAGGTTTGTGTTTGTAATGTTTATTTAGCACAGTGTTTTGCCCTTCTGTATAGATGTTGACAACACCAGGGATGTGATATATTTCTAGGAGACAGGAGATTTAGGCGGAGGCTGTAGAAAGGGATGAATTTCAGAGAGAATTAAAGGTACTGTTATGTGAAAAAAAGATCAAGGAAAAGGTCAAGGAATTGAATAAGAAAATCTGATAACAATAGAGATAAAGGGATAAAAGCCCACAACTGTTAACCATTTTCAGTGAAATAAATGTGAGAAGTATCAAGAAGCTTAGTTACACATAATTCACTGACACTCTGCTGGGTTTTCTTCTGTTATAAGGGTAGGTTAAACTGGAAACATGCATGTATAGTCTGTAAAGCTTGCATATTGATCATCTGGTGTTTAATATGTACATTTCTAAATTTCTAATGCAACCTCCTTAAAAAAAAAAAAAATAAAGCAACAAAGAAAACACCACACAACATAATTAAAATAAATTTAGTTGATCTTCATAAGACTGAGTTTCCAGGTACCAAATTGAAAGGCAGCAACACTCAGATCCCTGGAAATTGTAGTACAATGCTAAAAAGCCCTCATTTCTTATGCATTTATTGCAGCTTTACCTTACATTAAAAATATGCAAATAGAATAAAGCTTTGCAGGACAAGGAAGTAAAAATTTCTTTGAAAATTCTAACAGAGAGGTTGTCAGGTCAGTCACTAGTCAGGAGAGAAAGAAATGTTTCTAATTATAATTTAATAATAATAATAAATAATACTGGTGATAGAACCGGTAGTATGGAATGGAATGAAGGTATGACGGAGCAGGTTTAGGTTGGATATCAGGAAAATGTTCTTCACCGAGAGGGTGGTTGGGCACTGGAACAGGCTCCCCAGGGAAGTGGTCACAGCACCGAGCTTGACTGAGTTCAAGAAGCGTCTGGACAACGCTCTCAGTCATATGCTCTGATTTGGCTGGTCCTGTGTGGGGCCAGGAATTGGACTCGATGATCCTTATGGGTCCCTTCCAGTTCAGGATATTCTATGATCCTATGATTCTGTGATTCAGCCTAAAAAGGGGATAATCTGGTTAGGTTAAAGCAATCTAAATGAACAGAGGGATACAAAACAAATTATGCTAGTTAAAAGGTTTTAAAAATAATGATTTTTTTAATACCTAATTCAAATGCAGATGAACTGAGTGAAGAAACTGCTACATCATCTTGCTACAGTAATAAACTTTCAGGAAAAGAATAGGTGATAGATCTTCAACCCAAAACCATTAAATAAATTACTTTAAAAAAAAAAAAAAAGCTTGAATACATCATGAAACTAATAGTTTTGCATGTTTACATCTTTCAGAAGAAGAGTGGGTTTTTGCTTGTTTGGTTGGTTTGGTTTTTTTGGGTTTTTTTTTGTGGGATATGTAGAGAAATAAACCCACCACTGTTGTGGTTTAACCCAGTAGGCAGCTAACCACCACGTGGCTGTTTGCTCATTCCCTCCCATGCCAGTGGGATGGAGGAGTGAATTGAGGAAAAAACAAGAAAACTCGTGGGTTGAAATAAAGACAGTTCAATAGGACAGCAAAGGAAGAGAAAATAGTCATCATCATCAAATATACAAAACAGGTGATGCACAACACAATTGCTCACCACCCACTGACTAATGCCCAGCCCATCCCCTACCAGTGATCCCCCATCCAGCCAACTCCCCCGTTATATGCTGAGTATGATGTCACATGGTATGAAATATCCCTTTGGCCAGTTTGGGTCAGCCATCCCAGCTATGCACCCTCCCAGCTGCTTGTCCACCTCCAGCCTTCTCAGTGGCAGGACATGAGAAGCTGAAAAGTCCTTAACTTAGTGTAAGCATTACTTAACAACTAAAACATCAGTGTGTTATCAACATTATTCTCATACCAAATCCAAAACACAGCACTATGACAGATGCTAGGAAGAAAACAAACTGTATCCCAGCCAAAATCAGGACAACCACATACATAGAATAAGAAAAAGGATATGTATATATTTTTTTCTTAAATTTAAACATGCCTTTCTACAGTTAAATGTCAGATATATTGGAAGTGAACATACTTCTGCCTTGGTTTGTCTCCAAAGTATCTCCTTAAAAATCAATCAATATCAACTTTTAGTTTGAGTTATTACAGTTTGGAAAGCTATAATCGTTGGGGTTTGTTTGTTTGTTTGTTTTGCTTGATTTTATTTTTACCTTCATTGCTATGAAGGTACAACATGTATAATGTTTCAAATATCTTTCTATTTGGCATTTAGAGTTGCAAGCAACAAAGGTAGTGCTACACCAAGTGTAAATTACTGTTTTTCAGATACCCTTCCCTAACTTGTGCCAGTTCTGGAGTGTTTCCAAGCTTTTATCCTGAAGAAATTAGTATGCATCTGTGTAACAGAAAAAATAGAAATTACAAGGTTTTTCAGTTCCATCTAGTGGTAAGAAGAGGTATATGTTTCAAAGCACTAAACCAACAATAATAACAGTGATACTAGAAAGGTTAACAAAAATAACATTAACCAAACTGCTGTAAAAAGTTAGAAAAAAAAAAAGTTGCAGTAATAAAGAAGTCCACCCCTTCTTGTTTGTTTATTAATTTACATATGTGAGAATATAAGTTCTGATGTCTAAGTCTCTAATTATCTTACAGGTATGAAATAGCAGCCATTTAAAAGCTTGAGAAACAGTTATATTGTCTGCTATCGTCATGCAGCTTGTTTATTCAAAATTTATTTTTTGATAACAAGAAAACAAACAAACAAAAATGAATCCTTTCTGTCTTCACTGGCCTTCAACTATAGTGGTGCTATTTTAGTTTGTATTGTAATTCCATGTGATTTGACTGCAGAATATGCAGACTGGTCATAATTACAAAGGCACATTAAGCTGCACGATTTCTCATTGTGCCTTATTAACAATTGTATATCATTTGCAGTGAATTTTTTTGTTTTGTTTTGTTTTGTTTCCTGTAACATTTACCTGGGAAGAAGTATTTATCTTATCTATAAAGGTATCATGTTGTTATTAATATTCATTGTTTTTATCCTTTGAAATTAAAGGCAAACAGATGAAGGAAAGTGTTGCCATTATGTTTACTTCATGGCTGAGATAAGAACAGTGTAGGGAGCATGTGACAGCACTGATCATAAGAACAAGCATAGACATAAAGTGATCATGTACTGCCAGAGTAAATTAAAAGCTGAGATTGCAATGGTCAAATATCCTTCAAGAACAATAGAACATACTATCCCTTTCTTGGGTGATCTGACAAATCCACATATTCATCTGTTTTCTGTCTTTCTTGCTGAACTCACGCCCCAAATAAAAATTTATTACATCATTAACCAAATCATGATAGTAAATAGCTTTATAGATGTGATTTTTATAAATAAAGAGTATACACACACTTTTTTTTCTGCAGTGATACAGACTGAGGCAGGGGCAGGGAGAAACAATGATGACAACAACAAAACCACAAAAAAGGTCAGGAAATATGATCTAGAATAAAACAGATGATTTCTAGTCTTTTAGAACCAGTTGAGACGCTGTTTTAAGAGCAGTCTTCCCCTAATAGTTCCCTTTTTAATAAGTATCACTGTAGAGATGAGTTCTTTTAAAGGTACATAGTCACTTGCAAAAGCAGATAACTTCTGAAAAAAAAATTCAGACATGGACATACTGGAGAGAGTCCAGCCAAGGTCCACAAAGATGATTACGGGTCTGGAGCATCTCTCCTACAAGGAAAGGCTGAGACAGCTAGGACTATTCAGCCTGGAGAAGAAAAGGCTCAGGGGGCTGTTATTAATATATTTGAATTCCTGAAGGGAGGCTGTAAAGAGGATAGAGCCAGGGTTTCCTAAGTGGTGCCCAGTGACAGGACCAGAGGCAATGGGCACAAACTGAAATGCAGGAGGCTCTGTCTGAACATCAGGAAACATTTTTTTTTATTATTTTATTTTTTTTACAGTGAGGATGACTGTGCACTGGCAGAGGTTGTCCATGGAGGTTGTGGAGTCTTCATCCTTGGAAATGTTCAAAAACCACCTGGACATGGTCCTGGGCAATCAGCTATAAGTGGTGCTGCTTGAGCAAGAAGGTTGGATCAGGTGATGATCTTCAAAGGTTCCTTCCAACCTCAACCATTCTGTAACTCTGTGAAAATGAGCTTCTGGTCTTCATCTTATTTAAAAACTTAACCTGCAAAAAATATTTGAGGTGGAAAAATGGTTGAGAATAAAACTTTGCTACTAGCATTCTTGCTTCATTTCTATTTTCCATTCTCTAGACTAGTGTTCTGTGAAACATGAATTCCAGAATACTGCACCCGAAAACAATAGTATACAGTGGTAATCTCAGAAAAGTTTTGTATCAGGAACTCTCATCAATATTCACTCAGAAATGTTATTTTTGAAGACATCATGAAGAATGTTGGAAAGCTGCTCAGAGATAACAGTAAATAAAATGCTGAGGATTAGTCTGTTTGGAAGGTACATGTGACTTCACGTGGGGCTTCAGAAGCAGAAGGCTATGAAATGTGTGTAGTAGTAAGCAAGAAACCAGTGTAATGCATGTAATATTTCACTCCACTTATGAAATGAAAAGCTGAATTCTACACCAACTGTTATTTTCAAAGGAATTTTGAGGCCATCTCAAATATTCTATGCTGTAACTGTAATATTCTGTGCTGAAGAAGTTACTACTTCAGTATAGGTATACCATTGTAAGGATGAATCAAAACAGTTTAATAGAATAATTTCAGCTGAAAGTGATTATATACTTTGTAACAGACTGTTGAACCTCTATCTTCCCATTCTCAGAAGCTTTTTGCTTTTCCTTTATGTTTATTTAGTATCTGCTAATCATATTCTAAAATATAATTTATTTATTTTTCTTTCCATTTAAGGCAATTGAACAGATCACCTTATCTTCTTTTAGAAATTTCAGATCCTGCAGTGTCTTGGTATAATGTTCAAAATTGTCTGTAACTGGCTTGATTTTCATGGTAAAAAAGTAAAGCTCTCAAAAAAAATCAAAAAAGTCCTTCAAGTTCTTGCAGTATACGAGTAGCCACACAGTATTAGCTAATGTCATGACCAAATGCCAAAGTGGCAATTATTATAGTACCTGAAATTTGTTACAGTCATCCATCCCATCTGCCTATTATTGAGTGTGGCAGAATCGAACCTCAAATTAGTTTAATATATTCCATTCAGCATTCAGTTTCTTTGTCTACCTAGTATTGAAAGTATTGAAAATTTTATCATTAAAAGCCATACCACTGGTTAATAGACCTTATTGCAATAGAAGATTTCCCTAAAATTATTCATTTTTTTTTTCCTTTTCTTAATTCCACTCTATTTCTTTAAGATATGCTTTCTTTTACTATGGAATATTATTCTTATTTTTTCTGTGTTAATAGTATAAATATATCTAAATATTGCAATTATGCCCTCTCATTTTTTGTTTAATGAAACAATTGTATGCATATTTAATTTTATTGCAGTTATTGAATTTGCTTTCAGGAATTGATCCATCTAGCCTTTTGACAACTTTTGCAGTTATTGTATAGATTCTTTCCAGTTTGCTTTCATTTTCTTCTGACAGCAAGACATTCAGAAATTAATAAAATTAGCCTAAAATATTTATTGAGTGGCAGTTTGATTTACTATCTCATCGTTCCCAGCAGTTGAGGACATAGCACAGTTTGTCTCAGGTCTGTAGATACAAGCCCTCCAGAGGTACCTGACTGTATCTAGATAAATCTGCTCAGAGAGTTATGTGTTTGTTCTGTGTATGTTTTGATCTGGCTTCATAACAGCAAAAAAACAGAAAGGAAATGGTGCTGCTGTGTTAGAGCTGCGCATGCCTGTGCTAATAAATTCTCTGAAAATGTTTCCTGGACACTGGAATCATTTTCTTATGATCTTTCAGCCATTTTGGAGAGATGTTAAGATTGACAATTGCAAACATTTGAAAGTCAACAAGAAACCCAACATCCGAGGGATCCATTCTGCTACTCTTTATCAAGTTTACCCCCTCTCTGGAAGTGTTCAAGGCCAGGCTGGATGGGGCTTTGAGCAACCTGGTCTAGTGGAGGGGGTCCACTTCCAACCCAAACCATTCTATGATTCTATAAGTTTCAAAAATGTTTGTGAAGTACTGGTATTTGTCATAAGTAGGAGTAAAAGATGCACTGAAAATGTTTATGTATATGTGTATGTGCACATGTATATGTTTATAGGTATAGATATAGGTATAGGTATACATACTTGCATGGTGGTTATTATGACAGAATGTAGCATGAAGAGAATGAATGAAAGGATAGATCTTGTACAGGTCAGAAACTATGTTCCTGAATACATACATTGAACAGACCTGCACATGCAATGCTGCCATTGGCTCTATAATATCAGAGTTAAGTGTTATTAATGATTTCTCAAGCTGCTTAGATATTTCCATTTTTCTTTGCAGCTCTTAACTTTGGCTCCTAAATTGTCAGTGGCATTCAAGAACATTAGGATAGCTGTCAGTATACCTTTGGACATCCTTATCTTAAAAACTTATTTTTTTTTCAAAACTTTCTGGTTACATATGAGAGAGAGAATCAAGGTTTGCAATTGTAGCACTTAAATAAATGCCTTGTTAAATATTAAATGCATTTTTTGTTGTCTCTTCATCATCTAGTTTTAAAGCTGAAATGGTTGACAAGGGTATAGATTCACAATTCATAAGCTTCAAATTATGCTCCAGAAGCTAGATTTTCAAAGATAGCTAATATATAATTTCTTTCACTTACATGAAGTGTTCGTCTTTTCAGAGGAGTTCAGTGATTTGAGGCAGTTGATCTCATTGTGGCCCATGTATGCTGAATATCGAGATACTTGGTTATTCACATTACTTCTTTGATAGGGTCATAGACTGCTTAAATGTCCAAGCACCTAAAGGAGAACTCTAAATAGTGGGTTCCTTCAGAAGTCTGGTCCATGATTCTTTTCAGATAGATCGTTGTTTATATGTTAGTCTTTCCCAAGTGCTGGCTATGCTCATATTTCCAGTCTTCATTGTAATAAATTGTCATGGCATTCCTAATCATATCAACATTTCTCTTTTAGTTTTCCTGCTGAAGACAGATTATTTAAGGAAAAGAGAAAATAATCAGCATACAGGCTATTTTTTATTCAGCATTAATTTCTCCTCATTCGTTTATTAAGTGACCTATTTTCTTTCTGTTACTTCTTTTATTTCTGAGATATTTCTTTGTTCTTGTTGTCATGTTATCTAACATGCATTTATTCTTTCTCTTCCTTGAATTAAAAACAGATAAAAGTTCTTCCTGAGAGTCATTGTTTTCTTCTGTATCACTGTATCTTTTTTTCTTCAGTGTTAGACACTATTTTTTATGTCATCCAGCTAATTTTTCTAGGGGGTCAGTATATATGAGAATTCCCTACTTTGGCATCATTTATTACTTACTCCTAATTAGAGTCTAATGGCTCCATGAAGGTTTCTCTGTTACCTGAAGCGTAGCAATGACTTGTAGATTTGATGCTTTTTGAGGCTGGGGCTGGGAAGGGATATCCAAGTAAGATGTAGATGGGTCTAATGTTCTATTCAGTAGTGAAAGTGCCTGGAACACCCTGGAATTTGTCTATCAGTCTTAGAGGGCTGAATGAAGCAGACTCAACAATTTACTACACATGAAGAAAAAAAATCAAAACTCTAATCTATTTCTGTGGTAAATGATGGAATCATAGCATAGATTTTTTATTTATGTTCTTTAACTTCCCTATTTCTAGTCCACTTGCAAAATCAGAATAGAGAGCATCTAATACAGAACTGGATGGGAGACAACTGATGACCTTGAAGCTAATGTACTCCAGCCACTAAGGACAAACGAATCTTTCTGAATGGGAATTCTTCATTATTCTAATGTCAGATCTGACAGGAGGTTTTAAAATTTCTATAGGTATTCAAGAAAGCAGACATCCAGTGCATAATAGCCAAGATTCTCAGAATCACTGTGTCCTGGAACAGTGTACTTTATATTTAGTTTATATGGAATGTAATTTTGAAAGGCTCAGACACTAAATTCTAGGACCTTTTCTTGTATCGAGCTGAGAAACTGCATGGTTAAAGCTGAGCTTAGTAAGGACAAGAATATGGTCTTACCAAGTCTCATGAACACCCCATCCACTAATAGATAACAGATGCTGGAAAGCTTAATAGCAGATGACCAATGCAATGACAGTGTGAGCGTAAGAGCTTTGGAATTGCTATTACTTCGGTGTGCTCAGATAAGGCTTCTACAGATGCCAGTGAGGCAGATAACAAGTGCTGAATGCCTGATCAGTCCCTTCCTCCTCTGTTACTCCCCTTGCAGCTATATCACTCAGATGTGAGAATTAGATCCTGTCTACTCTCCAGTATGAAAACAATCTGCACCCAAATATCTTTAGGCTTTTTCTAACTATTTAGGGACCAAGGAAGGGGCATGCTCTGTGAAAAGGAACAACCACAGCCAAGACCTGAAAGGAATAAGACCATATCCTTTCCAAAACTATATTTGTGTTTATGCAGAGACAATTATTTACTAATATCTTCTGTGGTTAACCACTTCCAAAGGGATGCAACTGGGCAACAAGATGACTGGTCATGGTGAAATTATATGCTGCACCTTCTCCCATTTGTGCCAGCATTCTCTGGAAAACCTTATTCTGACAGTAAAACATGCTGATTTTACAACCCTCTCCTTGTAAAAGTGGCTTTAATTGTAAGCAATTGCATATACCTGCATTTAAAATGATACTTGTATATATGAAGTTTGTACTAGCAGGTTTAATTTTGGTTTAATTCAGCTGTTCTTGTTATAACCATATTAAATATGCTTGAGGAAATATACCAGTATTATCTATTCATTCTATTTATTTTAAAAGTAACAGAATTTTTATAGGCAGGATATTAGCACGGAAACATAATGACTGTATTACACAAAATACACAACATACAACAGGACAAATCTAATTTACATGAACTGTTATATACTGTCCCACAGCATTCTGTGCAAAAAAATCCATGAAGAAACAGAAGGAAAGTAAAATACAAAAGAGATAGATTAATGAAAATGGAGACAAAATGTGAGATTTTTCTTCCCGTTCGAATAGCCTCTGTTGGCAAATGCATACCTGGTGTTTTTACCTATTAGCATTATCTACTGTTGTTTCAGATCATTTATTTTCAGAATACTTAGGTTTCTCTTTATTTGCTTTGTTTTGTTTTCCAGAATATTTCATAAATATTTTGAAACTTTGCCTTTTTCTAATTACTTTGGAATATATGTTTCCCACAACTTAAAAGCAATAGGAAAAGCAAGCAATAAAACGGTTTACAGAGATCTCTTTTTTGTACTGCTTTGGTTTTAGGACCAGTGAAATATTAAAATATTCATGTATTTCTAATACCATCTGTGCATTGGGAGTTTTGCTATTTAGATGTATCTCTTCTTAGTAAAATAGCAGCATATGATACCTAAAACCCCAGTGAAATCTGTAAAAAACGCATCCAGGGATGGATGAAACCACAGTCCAGAGGTTAGGAGCTGCACAGCCACCAAGCCTCCACTAGTCCTATCATGTGGAGCATGCATTACTCACTACAGTGTATTAATAAGATTGGTTTAAACCTCTGTTATACTGTTTTCCATCCCTTTTTCATCTTTGTCTCTAAAGATGTTTCTGAATTCTAATATTGATTACAGACACTACAGTTTCAGAATATTATGAGATTGTTTTCCTCATATGTTGATCACAATGAGGAAGTACAGAACATTTATGAAGAATAAATTATCTAGTGTACCAAAGCTATTTCATTCAAAATAAATAGTGTTGCAGTACTCTACTTTAGCAACCTTATTTCCATTAAGATAAGTAATCAATAGAGAGGATATCCATTTTTGCAGAATAATAAAAAATAATTCATTCACTTAGATATTCTTGCTACAGTATGCTCAGAGTTAATTTAGGAAGCACTAGTCACTTCAGGCTATTACAATTTAACCAGACTAAGGTACTTGAGAAATAAAAAAAGATTTATATATATATGTTAAGAAATAATGGCTGTTTGTAGTGGTTTGACCAAATACTTTATATTCCTTTCTATGCCCTTCTATATGTCCAAGAGTGGAATTAGACAGAGGGATTTATCTCACCCAGCTTCAGGATCTGTAACAGGCTCCATTGCAGCAGTTGAAGTCAAGATTACCTGGGAACAGTCGACTTGGATGTCTACTTCAATGTGTAATAAATCACATATTAATAATATCTATTTCTCTCCAGCAGCTCCAAAGGCTAAATTATTTGGAGTTTGCCTTACAGATATATAGAGTTAGTAAAAAATAATTCCATCGAGGAGGCTTTTAATTGTTTGCTTTTGTCAGAAAGCCTACAGATAACTGAAGTCCTTATGACAAGGAATACGTTCACAGTCCTATAACTGTATGTCCATCCCAAGTCAAGTACTAGTAACAAGAGCTTGTTTGCCAGATTAGCTCTACAGTTTGTAGTTACACCTTTTCATGGCATGCCATCACTTCTTACCAAGTCTGTGGCAGCACTCTGCAGCCTGAGTTAGGGACCGTGCCCAAATTCTGCAGGGCTCTCTGCATACACAGAGTGATGCCAACAAAATGCTTTTTGTCTAAAGAATCGATGCTTGGACTAATGCTGCAGTGATCCCACATTGTTTGGTATAGAAAAGAGAATTGTATAGACTTTAATGAAAAGAATGACAGAAAACAGGAGAAGAAATGGAAACAATTTTTAAAACAAATGCCTTTTACTATTAGAATGTCAATGATTTGTGTGGAATTAGTTATCAGCAGAAACATCTCTTTTCTTTCTTTATCTTACTCTTTAAGAGTAGATTTTAAATTTTACCAAAGCCTGTTTTAACAAGACATTAAAACCTCCTCCCCTTCTTTTAATGTCTATCTTTAATGGGAATTTTCAAAAGCACTGTGGATTTTACAAGCAGAAGTCTTCTGCGGCTTCTACATCATATTAATATGAATAATTTTCTCTGGTATTTGTATGCTCCCAAATCACACAGCCACCTTCAACAATCCCTTGCCAGCTAAATCACAGCACACTATTTCAATCAGTTTCCTAAAGCACAGATGTGAAAAGTCTAATGTAAGGAGGGATTAGTACCGTGTGGTTACAGACACATTTAAATAGGTTGGTTTTTTTAAGATCTCCACAGAACTTTTCCTACCCTAATGCTGAAAAATTGAGACAGACTGTTTTATTACTGCTAAAATACAGATAGTTGGGAGCGATCCTAGTTCTGTAACTATCGGGAACTCCTGGCTCGGGGTGAGTCCAGAATTTGTGAGGCCTGGGAGCCCTTGCTGATAATTCGTTGATGGAGCCCATCTCTCTGCTTAAGAAGCTTTTGCTAGTCTGAGCTGATTAGGGAGTGAGAACCCAAGAACTGAAAATCACTGATTGCTGCAGCTCCTGTCAGATTTTACAAGGATGTGAAGAATGGAGAGAAGCAGTGTACATAGGCATAATCTCTTGGCCTTGGGACATAGACTAAGCAAATAAGAAGTCCCAACATCTGGGAACCCTTCTCAAAACTGGAAGTAAGGACTTAACCTGAATCCTCTTAGGCTTCTACTGAGCTCTTTTTTTATGAGTTTTTGTCCTTATTTTCTGAATTGGAAAAGAAACCCACTGTTCTATGTATTGTTTGAGTAGATAGTGGTAGAATATATTACATTCTAAAAATACGAAGAAGAGTAGTAGGGAAAGTGAAGGAAAAACAACATCTCTTTGTCACTCCTATTCTCTCTCATGTAGTAGCAATAGCAATAGCAAGACTTTGTTTTGTTTGGTGTTTTTTTTTTTTCTTTTTCTCTTTTTTCCTCCTAGAAGTATGCTTGTGAGTAGTAAATTGAGAGAAATAAAGGGAGAGCAGGAATAAAATAAAAAGACATCAACCAAGGACAAGAAAAAGAGTAGAGAGGGTTCTCAAAGAGATGACATTAAAAGAAGAAAGGTTTTGGAGAAGCAGTAATGAAAATATAAAGACTAGGAGGCAAGTGTTTTAAAGGGAGAGTTAACAAAGTTATCTTTGGCTGTAGAACAGATGTTTATCAAGATATTCTACTTTGATAGGAAAGGAAATTATTCTTTTTTTCTTTTTTTTTTTTTTTTTTTTTTTTTCTCTTTAGTGTTTATGAAAAAGCACAGATAGCACATGATAGCAAAGTTATGACCCATGGAACTTTAGTATGCTTGAGATTCTCTGACTGCCTGAAAAGGATATCAGGACCACAATGACTCTTGTATCTGGCTTTGTGACAGTTAAATCACTAGATGTTATCAAACTGATCTGATCATTAGTAGACATATTGTGGACATAAAGTAACAATGAGAGACATAAGGAAAAAATGTGAAAGGTGAAAGTTCTTTAGAAAAGATAAAAATAATCCTTGATTGGTCAAATAACATGGGTCCAAAATAAAGCAATACCTCCCTGAAGCAGGGACATATACAAGGGTATTGTAAAAATACTTTTTTTCAGGTAAGGGATATAAATTCATTTTTTATTTGCCATGCTTACAGTTTCTAAATAGCTGGTTTCCTAGTTGTCCCACACTTGTTCTATCCCTCACAGACAGCTATGGATTGCCTGGTTTCTGCCTCCTCACACCCTAAATTCTTCTTATCCAACATGTGACGTGTTAAAACCTACTTCAACGTGTTTTCCAATTCTGATGACCTGCATTCATTATGGGACCCTTAAGTGTGCTAGTATTTTTATTGTATATTGTTTCTGAGTCAGCTTCACTAAGATAAATCCTGTAATAGAGTTTTCTTGGAGATGTAAAGACACATAATTACTTTTGCGGAGATATTGAAGCTGCTGCAGAAAATAAATGGCCGGTTATCAGTCTTAAAATCAGAAAAAGAGCCCGTGCTGACAACTTTCCCATGAGTATAAAGCTCATTCTGATCAAGATAAAAATACCATTCTATTTTGCAGTTGTGGGGGAGACAGCTTCAAGGCATAAATCTACACACAATGAAAGGGCCTTTTCTGGATGCCTGTGGACATCTCCAAAACATGAAAAGTAAATTGGAACATTAATGCAATCTCTACAAATTTGTTACCATTACTTCACATATATTGACTTTCTCCCTGTTAGATTCAATAGTATATACTGGAAAGCTATAGACCTTTTTTAGGATCATAATATCTCTTCCCCATTGTTTCTTTTTTTCTACGTTATTTTCCTATTTCTTTTTTCTCTTCACATCAAGATATACAAACATTTCATTGTATATTAACCTCTTTTTAATTTCTTTTTGAACGGTGCTTTCCCAAAATGCTACCCAACCCAATTTGAGTAAAACATGGACAACTGTTCCAGTTATTCATGTCCCTTCTTTCTTTGCTTCAGCAGCATCTATTTTTACCTTAATTCCAGTAAGTTTGGTAATGCTATTTTCCTTTTTTTCTTTCTTCCAACTTTGAGGAGGGTAGTGGGTAGATAAAAAGTTTCAGAAGAAAAGGAGCAGATAACATTTCTTCTCAGACTTTTCCATGTGTAGCTGAACCAGCACTGCAGGGGAACTAATTTCTGTGGGCATGAACATTTTTTCCTGAAATGAAATGGAAACTTGAAATGAAATCTTAGGTCTTAAGAGCAATCAAAAGATCTGGTTGCACTTTCAGTGTATTCTAGAAATAGGTTCTAACAGTTGGCTTAAAACAAACTTCCCTCCTTCCTGGCAGAGCAGGCTGAGCAAACCCAGTTGCTGTGTAATTTGCAACACAGCCACCATCTTTCTGGTTTTACTGGTCTCCCTTATCAACTGATGTATGTGGCTGTTTGGATGGTCAGTACCATTACTGTCAGTCCCTTGTTTTGAATTCTAACACAGTAAAAGTCACGTATGTTAGGACAGTAGGACAGTCCATCAAAGCTCCTTCTTACTGGCAGATCAGCTGGATATGTATATTAGTAGCATTTTATTTATAACAGTTCAGACTATACTTAGAAGCTTTTAGACTGAAGATTTACTCCTGAAAATTAAAAAGAAAATAATCTTACAATATAATAATAATAATAATAATAATAATAATAATAATAATAAAGTAACTTTTTTTTTTTTAATGTTATATGTTCTGTTTTATTACGGGTAAAATAAATGTTTACAGCTTTCTGCAAAGAAAAAATAGAGTGAAGTCAGTTGATTTCAATAGTATTATGCCAGAGATGAAGTTAACGCTCAGACAAAGTAATTTTTTTCCCTGTACTGACCACAATAACAATGTTAGCACAAAATAAAGGAAAATTGATGAAAAAGATAGCATGTACTTGATGTTGATGGAATGCATGTTTGTGCCTAGTACACTAGAGAAACTCTCCAATAACAGTTCACCCAAGTGAAAATATTGCCCCATTTTGTTCCCAAGGTCAATGTCAATTGAGGTTATTGACTATATAAATGCTAAATACAGAAGTTTGAGTTGTCCAAGGCTACTCTAACTTGTGCACTGTAATTTTCAAGGTTCCTTGGTTACACTTACAGTTTGCATTCCTCTCTCACTTATGCTGTTTCTATCTTTTTGTCCTGTTTTTTGTTGTTGTTGTTGTTTGGTTTTTTGTTTGTTTGTTGGTTGGTTGTTTTTTTCCCCCACAGTCTTTTCAGCCTGTATTTCCTAAATGTTAAAGAATGGGTGCCACAACTGTGTAGGGAAGAACATCACATTCAAGAACCAGTTTTTAGGATGTCTGCTAAAAATCTCATTTCCATGTTCACAAGGGAGCCTAAAGGAACAGAAGCAGGAGGGGGAGCGCAAATAATACCCCGCTGGGCTACTCCCAGACCCGTCATAGGAGCTATCAGCCCTGCACAAGCTCAGATGAGCACAAGAGCCCAATGGCAAGTGGGAACCCAAGTTAAAGACCCAGAGGAAGGGTCACTCTGTCTGGGCCCCTCCCAGGGCTGTCCTAGAGAACCTCACCCCACAGTCCAGAGGTGACACCCATGAGTGAAAGGGAGCAGTTCTGCCATCATTCTACATAGTGATGGGGGTAACTACCTAGGGGGTTTGCAACACGTTGTGGGATGCAAGGGAAAAACATTTGGGATTGCACAAGACTTATTATGGGATGTTTAGAGGAGCAACCAAAGGCAGGGACAGGGATAGAGGGATAGATCTAAGTGACTTGGGGAGGAACAAGAATGGGAAAATAAACAAGTTATGGGATAAAAAGGGCCATTTTCATGTAAATTGTTTGCTGGTCTGTATAGTTTTCAGCCATGCCCTGCCTCTAATTAACACACTCTTCTTAAATTCTTGTTAAATTCCCGTTAAATTCCCTTCTAATTCTTTCCTGGGTGAGGGGATCTCTATTTTGTGTGCAGGTGTGCACATGGGAGTCTTAGTGCCAGCAACTGGAGTCAGACCAGGGGTCACAGGCCCGTGTGTGTCCACGGTACCAACAACTGAGGCAAGTGCGGGCATGTGGGTGTGATCACTAGTGAAGATCAAGCCAGATGAGACAGTTGAGTAGGTAAAGTGACCTGGGATCCAGGGAAGTGTGTGTGTCTCTAAGGGTGAGATTGCAGAAGCAGCTGGCTATCAAAGGGATCAGGGGAATCCCAGAGAGCTGCTGGAGGGACCATGGGGGCTGGAATTTGACTGGGATTTCTGCTTGCATGTCTGTCTTTGTGTATGTGCATGTGCAATGGTCTCTTAGATATTAGAAAGAAATTCTTCACTGTGAGGGTGGTGAGGCACTGGAACAGGTTGCCCAGAGAAGTTGTGGATGCCCCATCCCTGGAAGTGTTGAAGGCCAGGTTGGATGGGGCTTTGGAGAGCCTCGTCTAGTGGAGGGTGTCCCTGCTCATGGCAGGTGGGTTGGAACTAGATGATCTTTAAGGTCCTTTCCAAACCAAACCATTCTATGATTCTATGATTCTATAAGTCTATGATTCTATATTTATCTCCATGTGCGTATATATATGTATACACACATATCACTAGTGGACCACCATCCTGATCAACCAGAGAGGGGAACAGAATGACACTTTTGGTGCTGTTTGTGCTTGTGTGAGCAATGAATGTTTTCATCTGTGTTGAACTGTGTGGTCATCTGTGTATCTGATGTGGTATATATCTGTGCTCTGTGTGCATGTCCCTACTGGGAATGCATGCCCAGCCTCACTACCGGTTGCACCTGGCAACATGAGGCTGCAGTAGCCTTGCCCCTATCAGGCTACCAAACTTGACAATTCCCTGACATAAATTATACTGTGCAGTCAAGCAGTCTGTGGAATGACATGTTTTATAAATATCTGAAGTCCAAGGCCAACATTAGCATTATTGGGTAGATGTAGCAAATTTTGAAACTACACAGTAAAAAAAAAAAAAACAAACAAAAAACCCCAAAACCCAAAACAACTGATTCTTTCAACTGACATTGTGGTTCTGTACACAGAACTTTTCTGGTGATTAGAGGGAAGTCAGTGAGATGAATTTCATAGTGAAAAGAATCAATTTTTGAGAGTTTTCAGCCTCCTGTTATTCATGGAAGATTCACTGTACTTCCCAACTTTCTGATATATATGGGATTATTCACTGAGTAAAGAATGAATCACTGTGACTTAATTTGACAGAATTAGGCCCTAATTAATTTGGCTGAGATCATATGAGGAGTCAGTCAGCATCAGAACAAAAATAGACTGTGATTCTCACCATGGTTCTTACTGCAACACGTAATGATGACAAACTGGTTGCATCTTATTTTAATTCAATACTTTTTGTCTTTCTCTTTAGTCATCTTTGCTTCTTATTTCTTGGTCTGTTTGATTCAAATTATAACAAACTGCAGTCCATGAATGCAGCCAAAAGGTGTACTGCACAACTCAAGGTACAACCTGCAGTTCTGAAGCACAATAGTTACTGTGACTTCCCAGTAGAGCTGCCAGTTCTGGCAAAAGCTCTCCATACCCACTGTGTTGGTACAAACACCTTTTCCACAGTTACCTGGGGTTTGTGGCCATTAATTGGTGCAGATAGAGGCATGCAGCCAAAGATGCATAAAAAGACTGTTTGCAGTGACCATTAAGAATAACTCAGAATAGAAAATTTTTTAGCAGGAGTGTGAAATTGCATTTCAACAATATAATGACAAACACAGTGTATTTGTTTTAAATAAAATAATTCTCTATAAGGGTGACTTTCCCCAAATTACTGAAGTGTAAATATCTACATTACTGTATTATTATAATACTACATATCAAAAGTTCTTTTTTTTCCATCCAAAAGATTGCTCACATAATCCTGAAAAATTACAAGACGCATTATTTATTTGAATATAATCTGCCTGACAGTCTCCTATCCATTCAAACCCAGTGACTAATGAAGTATGCCTTGCTTACATTTCATAGTCACAACAATGTGGTAGAAGTAGGATGTTACACAAAGTAACATGGAATTTAGCTTGGATTAATCATCTAAGTATCTACCCTGATTCTTGGAAAGATTGCCTAAGGCAACTGTCGTGGCTGTGGGTATCATATCAGTTAATTTACAAAACATTATTCTGCAATATTAATGCTGTCCTTTCAATGCCTACAGAGTAGACATACACTGAGGTTATTGTTAAAACAGAAAACAAATTACTGTAATACAGCTTACATATGGTGGTGATACAATGTCTGAAAAACCCAGGTAAAAGCTAAAGGAAAAAAAAACAAACAAAAAACAACCTAAATTTGATGATTCCTATAAATGTTTTCCATATGTGTATAGCTATTGCCATTTCACTAGACAGAATAACTAAGGAACCCTCTTCTCCTCCTTCCCCAAGAATCCTAGATTGATCTTTGGCCATGTGTAATAGCAATGGCTGTTATGGCACCACCGTTTCTCCCACCCCATGCACCTGACCTTCCAGCAATGTTGCTGTTGGATCTCACAGAGAGAGACTGAAATCAGAAGATGGGCAGATACATCTTCAGACCCTGTATATGGGAAATGCTTGCAGATTCACCAGTATAGGTGTGGCATTTAGGACCAGCTAGACAATATTTCTCGTTCTTGCCAGAACATTTTAGTATCTTGTGTCAATCATAGACATTAGTGGAAATTTTTTGTCGTTTGTATGATGGAGTATCAAATAAAAAACAATTTCTTGGAAAAAAATCTTTTGAAAAATTTAAAATCTATGCCTATTTTTGTTTTAATTTGTGAATCTGTCTATGGTCCGAGAAGAGGAAAGGCTAATGATCCTGGTATTTTTTTACACAGCTTTTTGTTGCACCATTTAACAACTGCATCCATGAATTCTTCTGTTGTATAAATCCTTAGACTTCCTCAGACAAAGGTTTTCATTCAGAGATACTAATACAATACTGGATAAGTTTTTTTTGTTTCATTTGCACAGATACTGTATGTGAAAGTTTGCACAAAATTCTGCCTTCTTAAAGCACCCATTTAATCTATACAAATTAGTTTAGCTCTTTAATATGAATAATCTTCCAAGAATCTATAGTTATACTGGAAAATTTCATTTGCAAAGTTCAATCAGAATTCCTGGCTCTATTCTTAGCATTTAGCTGTCAGAGTCTTAAGTGACTGGAAAATCGCCCACCAGCATTCAGATATTCAAGAAATATTACATTTTCAATACATTACTTTCTGCTTAAATAAGCAAGTAAAAAGGACTTTTTTAATTAATCTGTGTACAAAGCACATATATAATAGCCTTAAGCATAACAAAAAATATTATTCAGGGTCTGATCCAGTGAACCTTACTCAGGCATATATGAATGATAAAAGTTTCAGTTCAAGGGCAGTGCCAAGCAGTTCTCAGAATACTTCACTAATTTCACTTATTTCCTATAGTTCTGTAAAGAGCAGCTATTTGAAAAAGTTAACTGAGTTTGTGTGGTTTTAATGAGATTTACTTAAAAGGTGAAACAAGGAAATATAGCACTCAAATATGTGAAAATAGCTGAAATTGCTCTTACTGCACTAATCTCATTAAATTCACTTGCTTGAATGCTGGCTATTAGAATTATCAGACCAGAGAATTAATAGGTCTAATGCATCTGTTTGGTGAGGTTCACACATCTCCCTACCTGAAGGTTATTGAGCAGGCACAGTATATTTCTTTTTGAATAGCTGTGGTGCTGGCATGTACAGTGCTGCTGTAGTGCAGAGAAAGTGCTGTGTTACTGCAAAGTCTGCTTAGTGCAAAGACAGAAGTTAAGAACAACCTGTATAGAGGTAACCTTTAGTAAAATTCTGGTGGAGACACATACAGTGGTCCCCAATAGAAAAAGCACTGCTAGATCAGGGTCTCAAGTTAAATTCAGTGACTGATTAAATGGATTTAATGGTTTAGATCACAGATGCGTCACATAGTTAAGTCTGTGCTACATTGTCCTTCAACAGTTAGGTTGATTATTTGATTTTAGACCTTGATAAGGAGATTGAATGAGCAGATGAACTTCACATGGTGTTAAGATGATAAAAAAAAATGAATGTCTTTATTCTACAGCCTCAGTACTGCAGGAGTTTCTCCTTCATCTTGGTAGATAATATTAATTTCTGTTTCTCTACCTACGCATCATATGAGCTTTTTAGAGTGAATGTAGTTACCCAGCAGCCTTACAAATTCAGAAAACACTTTACGCAACCAGAGAACATTATAGCTTGGTATGATCTGAAAAGGTAATTTCCAGAGAGTCACACGTTTATTGAGTTTCAGCCTTCTGGGTGCCAAACAGGCAGAGCTAGCACTTTGTGTCAGTGGCATGTTCAAGCTCGCAGGCGTATCAGGTGCATTGTCTTTACCTGGTATCACCCTGACAGGCTTATGGTGTCCACAACAGGCCCATCTCTTCTGGGGCATTCGCAGCTACTTTTAACCTATCAAATAGTTAGAATTCTATAAGAAAGTATTAATGTTTTTACTAGTTAAAAAATATATATGTGTATATATATATATATAGTACTCCATCTGCCTACTCACAGCATGAAAGAACAACAACAACAAAAAAGCATAAAGAGAAAAAGTGGAAAATATTGGAAGGTAAAAACACTATTAAACTTCTGCTTCATTTTTTTACTACCTTCAGCTCAGACAGCTTTATTTCCTGGGGAAGCATGAGTAGGGTAAGATGAAACAGGGGAGAGGGGGAAGGGCGTTAGTAAAGGTGGCATGATCAGTAACCCTAATCTGTCTGTCTGCTTGCCTGCATTTGATTTATTTGATTTTATTTATGTATTTCTTCTCCTTCTAGACAGTCTGCCCAAGAAACCTCAGAAGGGGAAAAAAACAAAGACGAAAAGCCCCCAGATATTCCATTTGTTATGACCTTTTAAAGGAACAATTCCCACTTACTGTGCTTTAATCACCAACTCTGAAGCTCTGGGACTAATTAGATGGTCCATATGCTCTGATTACAATAAACATTACGCACAACTTTTGTAAAGAGCAAGGTCACTGTGATTACCTATGTGAAGTCTCATCCAGGAAGTCCATTGTCTAGAGAAACTCATTGTTGCAAATTATTTTCTTCTCTTTTTTTCTTCAAAAATACAACTTGAAGAGAAATGTAAGTATTCTGCAGAATGGTACTTATTAAGTCATAAATTTTCGATCATCACTCAAGAACATTTTAGAAAGAGAAATTTGTTCTGCATTGTCAGAGAATAAATACTTGAAAACTAAAACCAAAGAAGACTGTATAAATTAATATATTTTACAATTTTTTTGCCTTCAGATGTATTCTAAAGGTTAAAAAGCAATTAAAATTTTAAAATAAGCAGACTAGCTGCTCATTTCATTTATTTTATCTTTTCCTTTCCTTCTTTGAATACTTTTTTTAGTTAAATTGTATTTTCCAGATATTGCTATATTTCATTTGTACTTTCTCTAATATTTTCATTGTAAATATCCCCTTAAAGTACTCCTCAAGTATCTGCCAAATGTCACTATTTCTCCACATTGACAGAATGATGTTAATTAGCTTTCCTTTTTAAATGGTTTTAACATTCAGCTTCCTTAATTAAGAATGAGTTTTAAAGAAAGTAGAGATAACAGAGAGGATACTCCCACTTTCTACTTTTGCTTTTCTAGACCACGGTGCAAATGTTTCCTGATAGAAATGTATAACACTGCAGATGGAACATTCCTCTGATACTTACATTTGGTATTAAAAGGTGTTAGTCCCCATTAAATCCTAGTGTGGGACTATTTTTTCAGTAGTAATAGGTGGATCTTTTCCTTCTCAAAAATATGACATTAGGTGAGATACAATCAACCTTCATTTATCTTTCAATGTGCAGAAAGGGAGACATACAAAAGTGTAGTGAAGATTGTATTTTTTTTCTAAATCTGTAAAGGAAATACACGAGACAGGTAAAACAGAGAATTCAGATAAACTAAAACAGTGACACCATTTGAAAAAAAAAAACAAGTGATGACCTGCAAGAGTAAGTTTACTCCTGCAGTGCTGAATATAACCAGACTCTTCAGAGTTTGAACTATGCCTGATTATTGCCTTACATCCAATTTTCCCGCAGTAACACCCAAGATAATGCAAAGCTGTCTCCAACTGTAGTGTATGTATGCGACATCTCACACATAGCAAGTGTGGAGATATCATATATTGGAAAGAATTTAAATTTTTTGAAACTAGGAGAACAAAATAACTGTATTAGATGATCAGACATTCAGGTGAAGGAGAGAACAATTGTGGTTTCAGTCTCTGTTTTCTTGGTTATTTCAGTATGTGTGTGTTGGTGATTAACCTAAACAAATAAATAAAATGAAATGTGACCAAGGACCAAACTCATCGGTACCTTCTTTTCTTTTCAAAGCCTTAACTAAATGCCACAGAATTTGCATGATATTATGTGCTGAGCCTTTTAATTTTCCTTCTCATTTCTTTGATCTTGCTTTAGGGTGCTTTCACTTATTTCCAATGAGCTGTAGTTTTCTTACTAGATTTTTTTTTTTCAAACTCCTCTTCCTCTTGCATTACTCAATTGATTGTTTTCTTATAATTATTTCATAGATTAACAATATTTAAGAAAATAAGAAATATGTCTTCATAGGATAAAGACACATTTTTGGTAGTTACCATAATGTAGGGATGAAAGAAAGTAACGTTCTTCAGATAGTCAGTTAAGTACTCATAATGTGATGATATAGGTGATTGTGATTTTATCTAGACAGAAGATCTCTGCTGAAGGTAGCTTTCAGACAATTATATTGGTAAAAAAAAAAAAAAAAAAAAGGTAAAAACTGATGAAGTCATTAAATTTTCAAAAGTTACAAATTATCCTGTAAAGCTTCAGTGACTGCAAATTAGCCTTTGCTATAGCCCTCTGCTAACAATCTATAGATCATTTTATTATTCATGAATTTTAGTAATTTCAGGACACCACAGGTCATCTTATGCTCATTTATTTGCTAAACACCTTGTGCCGGTATGCCTATGCTGAAAAATTGCTACTATTTACTTCCCACGAGACACACAAGCAACAAAGTGGTGGATTTGGCCCCAGACATCCACTATGCCAGGCAGCATATATATCTTGCTGTCAGGGAAATAAATGAGCCCTTAAATTGGCTGCAAAGCTTTAAGAACTGAAATTTATATGTCTAGTTATCAAACAGAAAGTTCAGAACACCTGCCAATATGAAGCATAATTGTGACAAACTGTTACATTTTACCTTTAACTTTTCGGTGTTAACGCCACAACTTCATTACAAGAATCTCATCCTCCCTACCCCTCCTTTCTCCCTTCCTCCAGATCAGCTCTCTTCCTGAAAAACACTTACTACGTTCATTTGCAAATACTGAGCAACCATTGATACATTGGGTCATCTCTCAGCAGATGAAAAAAGTATCAACTTGTTAAAAATGCTTTCATTTCCTATGAGAATAACCACAAATTTTCACAGATTACCACAAAAGGCTAACCGCATTTAGATATTTGATCTTTATAACCTGCTTGGAAGGCTTTCTACAAAATATCTACAACCATG
This sequence comes from Aramus guarauna, assembly GCA_013400195.1. NCBI lineage: Eukaryota > Metazoa > Chordata > Aves > Gruiformes > Aramidae > Aramus > Aramus guarauna. The sequence goes on along the minus strand of VXBL01008399.1, from coordinate 60,086 downwards.
AAAAACCCTTCTGAGTTCTTTTGGTTTGGTTTGGTTTTATTTTACCTTAAAAAAATCCAACTACCTCTATCTTCTTTCATTGACCAACTTCACTATCTTTCTTTCTGGGTCCCAGAGCACTCCTAACTGCAATGCAACTTTTGCCACCACAAATCCAGCAATTGCCAAACTATTTAGTCTTTATCTAAATGTTTCATTAAGAGGAAAAAACAAAACCGAAAAAGGCACTCTTCTCTAAACCCACTTTAAACTCTGCTATGTGCAGTGCAAATAACTAAATATTTTCCCTTTTGTGCCTGTATATCTCTGTGTTACCAACCACTAACAGCCATGTGAAAAAGAACAATATTTAAAGAGAAGATTTTTGTCTTTTTTCTTAGCTATCAAGAAAGAGAATAACTAGGCTAAAATTCAATTCTATGTTAAAAAAAAAAAAAAATCAATATGGAGAGCTTAAAAAATATTAAAGCCCTTGACCAGTTGCACCTTTCTGGTCAATAAAGTGAATATGAGCCATCTCAGAAATAAATTAAATGTGTGGCACTTAACTCCCTTTATTATTTTGACCGTGCTATTTATCTTTTTCCAGCTCCTGGACATTATCTTTCTATTCAGAAAATTTGGTTGTGGCTAAAAATAGTCCATAACAATAACTGGTCATATAAACCAGGGTTTAAGTCAATGTATCAGTCAAACCTTTTTTTCTGACCTCTCGGCAACTGCGTGTGTCCTCTTTGTGCCTGTGTGTGCCTGGGATATGTGCTCAGCTTCGCCGCTGGTCGGATCTGGTCGCATCCCTCAGCCGGGGCAGAGACCCTGGGTCCCCAGGCACGGGGGTGGGCTCCAGCGGCCGGGCAGGAGGAATCCCCAGGCCTGGAGCTGCTGGAGGTGGCAGGGGCTTGCAAAATTTCTTAACATTATGTTTATATATGACTGTGTTATCCGGGTACTTCCCAAAACCATCTATCTATCTATCTATCTATCTATCTATCTATCTATCTATCTATTTATTTTTCTCACACTGTCCTTCATATTTACAAAGGTATTCTGTTTATGAAGACATGGACCACAATGATTAAGAATAATATTTTCAAATAAAAAAAAAAATTAAAAAAATTTGCCCAGTACGTCACTTTCAGTGGGCTTGATTCTTGTCATAATGTTGTAAATAAAGCCAGAGCCTCTCGAGGGCATATGAGGCCCTTAGTGCCCTGTAAATAAGGAATTCAAAAAAATGAGGGATGAAAAATTGTTTGACATTTTTGAAAATTTGGCTTGTGACATTGTTAATATCATGCAGAAAATGTAATGTCACACAAGCCACAGCTCACCAGCTCAGGTGAGCTAGCTGAGCAGAAATCACAGGGAGAGATTATACCAATAGAAACAGTTTATTACAAGGCAGCTGGTAATAAGCAAAGCAGTTGTTGGATGTGGGCAAAATCATTCACTTTCTGTTCAGTGTTTGCTGGTTATGAGCTCACAAGTACCTTGTGTATAAGCAACAACTCCCAGAGAGCACATTCCCCCAGTTTTCTCTCTGTGTTACGCCCCAGGGTTTGGCTACACATTACAGGGTATCAGAACAACTTACGCGACAATGGTGTCGTTGGCTGCGAATACCAAGCGTGGTGGTTACCGTTTCCTGGCTGCGTGTGTCACGCCATCGGTACAGGAACGTCAGCTGACGTCTGCCTTCTGCGTCAAGGCACATTTTCATTCTTTGTCATGCGCATTTTTCAGATGCTATAAGAAGGATATAGGTGATGAAACATAGGTATCTAGATAGCCCATTTGTCTCAGTTTTTCTCACCCCAAAGCTGATATTTAAAACAATCCAAATAAGCATAAAATTAAATTACTCTTGTCTTTACCGTGTATAAAATGAACATAATAGGATTAGCTTAGCAGTAGATATTCACTATGGAAGCATCTAAGAATAGGTGAGATAAATTATATCAAATAAGTTTTATTTTTTATTTAACAATAATATCAGGGAAAAATATGTCTAAAATTTTTTTTGACACAATTTCAGTGCATTTCTTTAGTTTTATGATGGTTTTCTCAGAGGACAGCATACACACTGGAGAGCATATCTATGTCAGCATTGCTAAAAAAAACCACAATAAAACCAAGATGCGTTAGATGTAACACATTCAAAGTAATTTTACATTTTAATCAACTGAGTATTCATGTACCACTTAAAAGATCCCTTTTCTTGATATAACAATCAGCTAAATGTTCTTTATAGGTGGAATTCTTAAACACAACTTTTGCATTAGCAACCTCGAAATTAGCTTAGCTTAGCTAATTTGCTTATTGATCTCTTCACATTTGTATATAATATAGAACACCCTCTGCTTTTCAATAGCTTAAGACAGCAAATGCTTACATGGCAGTGACTTTATGTAGGACTAAATAGAAACTTTAGGCAATTATTTAGCCTAACAGACAGCATTATATATTATTTCCGCTTGTACTGTGTTTTGCCCAGATGTCTGTAGCAGGATTTTTTTTTTTTTTTTTTAAAATATACACTTCTGGAAAATCAGTTAAAAATGAANTTTTTTTTTTTTGAGAGGGGAATTGGGGGGAGGGTTAATATATTAACACAGATACCTGTGTAGACAAAAGCTTAAATTCTGCCCATTTCAGGTTGGCTATTATTTTATGTAGAAAATGTTATATAGAAATCCATATATCTTCACTGTGACCAGATATTTGTTCATTTTATGACAGCATAACTTGAAGTAGACCTTGAGAAGTAGCAACAGCATATAGATCCATATGTATTCCTATTTTTTTTTTTATTAACTGTTGCTGTTGCTGTACTGCTTTTAGCTATTGTACTTTTAACAACGAATACATTTAGAATCTTTGCCTAAGGGGTGAAATTATCCCTAAATAACACTTGTTCTTGACCTATGTTATTTTCTTGACCAAGAGATGTTGCTAAGGCACTTTGTACAAGTATGAAGGAATTATACTGAAATATTACTTCATCAGGAAAAACATAATTAAAATGTGTATCTAATCTAATTAAAATGTGAATTTAACAATGTTTCATTAGTGATGGTCTCCATGATTCACAGGTAGCTCACATTTTTAGAGAATTCAATCTGATTTATCTCTGTTTAATTACACACTATAAAATACATCAAAATGTCTTTAATGGTACTCGCATTATTCATGTTTACTCCATATATTCACAACTCTACATCAGCAAAGACTCTACTACAATGTCTGCAGACACTGTGAAGTAAACTCCTCCTGAATGTGTTTGCTAGATACATTCATCAGTTATAGTTTTGACCTAGTATGTAGTTATCTATGTAAAAGTACAAATCTTCCACCACTGTGCCCGGATTTATTTTTGGTTTGCTTCTTAGAAAACACATAGTTAATGCGATAAAGAAGAATCTTAATAAGAAAATTCTTATGACTTCTTTTTCTCATAAAAGAGATAACTGAGTGATCTTAATGTTATGCATTAATTAATCTTTTAGTAAGTCCTTCCACCCTATACTCTTGCTCCTCTTTCCTATTTGAGTTCAAAATTCATCTTCACTGCTTATGTCATTTTTTTTTATTCAGGACAATTACTTCTATAGCTCAATTATGAACAGTTTATTATCTATCTCTTTACACAAATTTTCCCCATTTGTACAGAACTACATGGACTCTCTTTCTTCTTTTCTTGTCTATGCTAAGCAACCTAGTTCTTTAGTATTTTCCAGTTAGTTATATTTTCTCATCCTCTGACCACCATTAGCTTTCCTCCTTTCAAAGCTGTCTCCAGTAGATTCACTTCATATAAGAAGTGTAATGCAAACCAGACATACTATGTTATCAAAACTTCAGAAATACTATGAGCTGCTTGGTTTAGTCCAATAATATAAATATCTGATGTCATTCTAAATGCTATGTTAGATTTTTATCAAAGGAATGAAGAATAAAAAATACCTCCTTTAAACAAACAAACAAACAAAACCAACAACAAAAAACTCCCACAACTATGTGATTGAAATGGACATAATAATTTGTGGTTAACCAGTTTTTTTTGAGAAGCTCTGAAAGTTCCTGATTGGAGAGTTCTCAAGAGCTTCCTGATCATTAAAAAATAAAGAAATATTAGAGGTTTGATTTAATTTGGTTTTGAAATTGTTAAATATTTTGATGTGCACATCTAAATTGAAGTTGTTTATATCTCAAACATCAATTTTTTAAAACATTACTATTTTTAAAACTTGTAGTTTTTTATTTTATTCATTCAAATTAACATGAAGTAGAAAAAATATTTAGGCAACAATAACTGGATGTTGTTACTTCTTTGTATGTATTTTATTGGAAATATGCACAAAACATTTTCATTTGCAGAGAAAAATATTTCACAGAAAATCTTACAATTTTAAAATTTTAAAAGTTTAGAGTTTTATCTCTTTTCATCATCATATGAATATTACAAACATATAATACAGAGTCACTATTATAACATGTTGAGGTTGAGTAACATTCTGTCTCAGCATTGCTTAGAATTTGGAGGATGGTCCAATACACCAATACTATTCCAGCTTTGGTTACTAGAAACCTTTCTTTTAAGCAAAGTGTTTAGATTCTTATGTTCCATCCCCACTCCTGGTATTCTCCATTACCAGGTATAAAACGTTCACTGTCACAGTTTAACTGTACAGATGTAGGCTGCTAAACATGTGGAAAATATTTGATTGTCTTCATTTTGTTTCAGTTAAATTTCACTCCGAAACAAAGAAAATGTGCATAAGGCAACATTACCCAAATGATAAGAAAATGTTATTTTACTAGCCTAAGATATTTTTGACTCAAGCCAAGATTTGAGAGATGGTTTTGAACTGATTTCAATAAGAGTTGAATGAAGTAACTCTGTGGAAGTGTCCATGACTGCTTACGAACACTTAAGAAATAAACAATATGATGTATCCAGCTTCTGTAATAAACTGTTTTATGGCTATACAAATAGGTTGAGCAGATATCAAAATGCCTCAAATGAACTGTGACTTAAGTCTCATTAACAATATCAAAGGATATATGCTCTACTGTATTTGGTCATGCCTGATTAATAACAATGAAGAGAAAGGAAAGTATAATTTTCCTACCAGCAAGACTATGTCAGTGATTTGGCATGACTTGAAAACATGGAGGTAGAACTCCCTTCGAAGAGTTTAAGGAGAAACTTAGTAAAAACTTAGTAAAAGGCACTTAGTAAAAGACTCCATTTTCACCTTGTATAGCAGTGTTGCATATTAAATCTCCAGTGCCCACGGAGACATTCTTCACATCTTTGCCTAGGACCATACACGTCAGGCATGAAATGGCCTTATGTTTTCAATTTCCATTCTTTGGCTGAGGAATACTGCATGAAAGGATCATAAATAAAGGGGCTTAGCAGTGGTTTCTAGGAACTATCAGGGTTTTGTTTTAGCCCCACATTCTCAGAGTACAGAAAAAGTGGAAGGGGAACATTACTACCCCTGAGTTTCTTTCAGTTGATGTTTAGTTATAGCAGCCTAAATGCCAGTGGTTGAGTTGCTCAGGGGCTTAGCTGAAGCCAAAGTTGTAGAGGTATTTTTTAAACAAGGTAGGCAAACAGTTGTCATACCGAAAAAGCCGTATGTAGCAAGCAAAACAACGGTGTGTAGAGAAGCCAGTATATTTCTAGATGTAGAAAAACTGCAAAATAATTTTCAGTTTGATGTTTTCATCAGTTGTTTTAATTCATTTTAAATGAAAAGTTTCACCAATTTTAACTTCATGTTTTGTCATATAAACTTTCTGACATAGGTAATCTAGTTAGCAAATTAATAAGTGCTGTTCTGTTTTTAAACATTGAGTGTATTGTGGTAGCGGCACAGGGACTGATGTTTTTACTAGACATTATCACAGAATCTGAGAAACACTTTGTTACATTCAAAGTGTGTTTTTGTTCAACAGACAGTTACTCATCTAGTAATTTTACAAAATGCTGTGGGACATTGTGGCTCTTGATGATAGTTTCCAAATTAGACATAAAAAGAAACAACAATAAAAACAGAAGATGTCCATGTAAATTCTACCTAGTAAGCCTGGATGATTGAATTCCACCAGAATCTCAAATAGCAAGCCAGAAAAAATTACTCCTCAATACTATGTGAAGCTTATATGAGATAATCATATCATAATCATATAATCTAATCGTATCACATATGAGTTTCAGGTGGTACTGAAGGGTAAAGAGCATAACGGTAAAGAGCATAAAGAAGTCTATGTCCTTCTGCAATAAAGTTAGATGTAACTAACCTGTAAGTTGAAATTTCCATGTTCTGGGTCACATTTTTGAGGAGAAAGGGCAGGAAGCCATCTAAAAACCTTTCTAAAGTTCATTGTTATTCAGATATTACTAGAGAATTTCCAAAATACTCCATTCTCAGAAGCATCTGAAAAGTTAGATGCAGTGAAACTTTGCCTAACATTATCAGGGTTCATTCTGTAGTGAATACAGCCAGAAAATATTTCATAATAAGCTAACAGTTTCCCACGGAATTGGATATCTGAGTCCTAGACTTTTCCCAGGTTCCCAAGGATAATCACTACAACATCTAAATTCTAAAAGAGTGTTTGCACTCTTTCAAACTGCACCACTTAAAGCCAAGACTGTAAGAGAGTGTAAGAAAGATCAAGCATTATCTGGATAAGGGTGTTTCTGAGAATTTCTGATCTTACTCCTAGATTTTATCTGATGCAATATAAAATAAAATTGCATAATTTACTGTTGTGGTTTAACCTGGCTAGCAGCTAAAACAACTACAGAGGCATTAGCTCACTCCCTCCCAGTGGGATGGGGGAAAGAATCTCAAAGGAAAAAAAAACAAATAAAAACCCAAAACTCATGGGTTGAGCTAAAGACAGATTAGTAGGACAGAAGAAGAAGATAATAAGAATAACACTAATAATAAACAAAACAAGTGATAAACAACATAATTCCTCACCACCTGAAGTCAATCCTCAGCAAGACCCCAAGATATCCTACCTTCCAGCCCACCCCTGGAGTGGGGTGACATACATAACATCATATGGTATGAAATATCCCTTTGGCCAGTTTGGGTCATCTGTCCTGGCTGTGACCCCTCCCAGCTTCTTGGGCATCCCCCCAGCTTCTCATTAGCAGGCCAGTATGAGAAGTTGAAAAATCCCTGACTGCTTGGCAACAACTGACAACATCAGCACATAACAACATTATTCTCATCCTAAATTCAAAACACAGCACTATACCAACTGCTAGGAAGAAAAATAACTCTATCCTTGCCTAAACCAGGACATTTACTTAGAGCCACACTGCCTAATATAGGCAGTCTATGTTTCACAGCTGATGACCACAAACTACTTATTAGTGCTGAGATCAGGTAGTTAATTTGGTCAGAAGTGGTTTTAGTCTTACATTTAAAGAGATTCCAGATTCCATAGGACATGTAATTCTTCTTGGTTATCACAATATCTGTAAAACTGGTTTGAAAAGATTGAACTAGTCTCCAAATTTAAAAAACAAAACAAAAAACTTTGAAAAAATACTGTCTGTAACCAACAGAGAGAAAATCCCAAACTATTCCAACACTGAGCATCTTAAGCTTGTCTAATGCAAAGCAAAGCAAAGCGAAACCTCTTCAACACATTATACTGCAGAGAGCAAAACTGTGATATAATGAAAATTTTTGCAAATAGATACCTCCTGGGGCTTATATTTTGCTCCTTAAATTTAGCAGATCAACAGATGACTCAAAATTTCTTAGAGCAATGCTATACAAAAAGGGAAGATATCAGAACTACAAGTCTGTATAGTATCACCAGGTGAGATAATGGTTTTGGTGGTAATATCTGTCACAGAAATACCCTCTTAATTCAATTATCCACTCTGATTATAAGAAGTTTTTCAGTGGGGAAAAAAAGTACATGAAAATTTATGTCTAAAAACTTGGGATGAATTAAGTTTTTTTTTTAATTACCAAGTGACCATGATTCTTAGTGTGAATTAATGTACAAACACACTCACGTTGGATTGAATGCTAGAAGGATATTTGCATGTGTCTTCATACAATTCTTATAATTTATTCTTGTCATTGTGTATAAATATATTATTAAATTATTTTTATGTAGTAAAAACTTTTGCACAAAATACTTTAAAAATTCTTTCTTTTATTTTTCTTTGTTCCTTGGTTACATATTATTCAGGTAGAGAAAGATAAGAAAGGTTCTTACAAAAATATAATCTTTTTGTCCTGTTGAGACCAATATAAATGAAATCTGTGGTATGTCAGCACATCTAGGTAATTAGTGATATGAATCATGATTTTTTTTTTTTTTCATTTTGTGCTCTGTTAACATAAAGCAGAGGCATCAGAAATGAACATTCCTGCTGTGTCAGAGAAGCTAACTTTAACTGTGAATATAATAATCTCCCAAGAAATAGCAGGGCCTCAAACTTTAAGTGAAACAGGAGTCGTGCTGCTTAATTCCAAAAGAAGCACTTAATTGTACTGTGTTTGGTGGATTCATGGTACTGATGATGAATAGATCTGGAAAAAAACTATCACTAAATATTATACACAAGTGTTTTCTTATATACATACACTTTGGTAATGTACAGATGAGTAATACCTGTGCATATTTATTTTCACATAAAGTCTCATGAAAACTTGGAAAGAATATGCTCTCACTGTAATAAATTGTCAGTAAAATAAAATGGATGAATCTCATGAAGTTTTTTAGCAACAGATGATTATCTGTAGTGTGTATTATCCATAGCTTTTATAATAGACTGGATAGTCTGGTATACACAAAATCTAAGATGGAGACTTAACATGGGCCCAGAAGGTGGTGATCAGTGGCACAAAGTCTAGCTGGAGGTCAGTAACTAGCGGTGTACCTCAGGGGTCAATACTGGGTCTGTTCCACTTTAATATCTTCATTAATTATCTGGATGATAGGGCAGAGTGCACCTTCAGCAATTTTGCTGATGACACCCAGAGCAACCTCAACAGGCTGGAGAAATGCACTGGCAGAAACCTCATGAATTTCAACAAGGGGAAGAGCAAAGTCCTACACCTGGGGAAGAGCAACCCCATGCACCAATACATGCTAAGGACCACCCAGAAGGAAAGCAGCATGGTAGAAAAAGACCTGGGGGTCCTGATGGACACCAACTTGAACATAAGTCAGCAATATGCCCTTGCTGCAAAGAAAGCTAACAATGCTGCATTAACAGTATTGTTGCCAGCAGGTCAAGGGAGCTGATCCTTCCCCTCTACTCATCAGTGTTGAGGTCACATCTAGAATACTGGCTCCACTTCTGGGCTCCTCACTACAAGAGAGACATGGTGATGCTGCAGAAAGTCCAGCAAAGGGCCATGAAGATGACTAAGGTACTGGAGCACCTCATCTATGAGGAAAAACTGAAAGAGCTGGGACTGTTCAACCTGGAGAAGAGAAGGGTCAGGTGGTATCTTCTCAGTGTACATAAATACCTGAGGAGGTGCAAAGAGGAGAGAGACAGGCTCTTTCCAGTGGTGCCCAGTGAAAGGACCAAAGGTAATTAAGGTCTCTCATATTCTCTGTGAAAATTGTATCTGCTCTCCTACTGTCTACTGAGATATTTCACCAGGATGTTCAGAGAATCATACTGGATGATAAATGGAAGTAAATATTAATACTGGAGGTCATCATTGCTCTCATTCACAAGTGCTATCTTATTTATCTCAAAGAGATCAATACAGAGAATTTCTTCTGAAGTTTAGTCAAATTTCTTAATTTCAAATTATTCAACTAAAAGTATCTGAAATTAAGATTATTAAGATAAAATCTATTTTTAAAAAAAATCTTGCATATTAGCTTAGGTGTAAATTAATAGCATGCAAAAGAGTGATGCAGGCAATTTTAAAGGAATTTCCATTGTAGAACAGAAATTAGTGGATTGAAATCTCTAAAATTAGTGCAAATTTACAACAGTCTTGCATGAGAAAAATTAGCCCAGGCAGCTTGCATTATTGAATCCAAAACCCAAGGGTAGGACTTCTACTAAAATGTCCCAGGTAAATAAGTGCATGTAGGGGGAAAAAAGAATATCACTTTCCCAGTTTAATAACAGGAAATGAACAGCTATAGCTTTTGCTCTTCAAGCAGAAAAAACTACCCTTAAAAATATTTGTATGCCTTCTTTTGTACTTTTCTTTCAGTCTCTTGTCTATCTATGAGCTACTCCAGAGGGGAAAAACCACTTAAAATTCCCTTTTAAAGAATCAATAACATGTCCACTTCTTTCATTTTTCAGGTTGTTCTTACACTTGAGGAAAAATAATTTTTAAGTAGCGACTGGAAAGACCTCTCTGTCTTTCTGATGTGCAAGCCACAGCTCATACAGCAGAGAAACACTGAACCCTGTCCATATAGTACCTCATCTTGTTCCTACATGAGAAACAGTTTAAAAATATTTTCGTAAAGTTCTGGAAGTTATACTTCCTCAATGGTATAGAAATCCATGCATTAATTTCAAGTTTTACTCATAAAATAAGGGTCTAACAGAGTCCAAAGGATAGTGGAGCCTCAGGTGTAGAAACAAACTGCACACTGCACTTTTGGGTTTTTTTTGTCAAAAAAAACTTTTTGTTTGTTTGTCTCTTTGGGGTTTTTTTAAGTTGACAAATTCATAGGACTGCAACACTTCACAGGGGGCCTGCTACAAAACTTCCAGTGAGCTATCCTTTTGTTGCTGACAAAAGTCTTCCTACCTACTCTCTGTGGATTCCAAAATTCATCTCTACTGAATTCACGTGTGTTTTCCTCAGTTTGTTTAGTTTCCTCCTGGTCTTATTTAAGCAATGCTTTTTTTAAGGGAGTGTCACTGGGGAAGAACTTTCCTGGTTTTAAGTTGCAGCAGTTGTGGTCCAAGTTTAGTATCTACGCCATATAGTAATGGCAACTGTTCTCACTAAATGACAAAAATGCAACGGCAGTGTGTATGTTGTGCAGATCAAATATTTATTTATTTATTTATTACAAAACTCCTCTAAGATGAAAGGGAAGGTAGACAAGCAGTTTATCAGAAGAGAATGAAATCTTTATGGAAGATGTAAAAGAATGAGTCTTATGAGTAGAGAAACTGCTAGAGTTGAATTACCTGTGAACGTCTTTTTTGTGTCACAGTTTCTAAATAACTATGCTGAGGCAGCATGGCATTTGACTGCCCTTTGGTTGCATGTAGCTGGAGGATAGCAATGGTTCTGTGGAGAACAATAGAGGGTTTGTTTCTTGTTTCTTTTCCATTTTAACGATAGTTGTTTGGGTTTAGTGTAATTTCCACATGGTTTCTATTATTTATATTTTTGCTTCATCCAGATAATCTTAGATCCTTATTAGACTTTATAAATTTTCACAAGAGATCTGAAATAACAGAAGAAACATTGGGAAGATATAAGAGACCATGAAGTCTACCACATTCCTAATACTCTAAAAATGAGGTTGAAAGACAGGGATTGTATTCCTCAAAGAAAATATAAATGTATCCTTTCTGTATTCTCAAGTAGTGACACATTTTTGATCTGTTACTTATCATATCTTTGACTCTATATTGATGTATAGTATTACTAAGATTGAAATAAATAGCAGTTACACTTGAAATTTTGTTGATGAGAAAAGAGGAAACACATTTTATACATAAAGACAGGAATTTAGTGTTTGTATAATTGGAACCTTAACCAAGATATAATTGGAGTCTACACCAAGAATCATTTCAATTATTGCACAAAAAGAAAGGATACTTCTATATTAAAAAGTATCACTAATACTAATAATACAGTTTAAATTGTTATACACACACTGAGCTTCTACCTTTTTTCCTGATGGTATGCACATTCTTCCCCCAGTACTTGGGATCTTAAAGTCTATGTTTTTATTCTGGTTGTGGTGGGGTGGGGGTTTATAGTGAGTTGTCAGTATGTGGAGTTTTTTGCCAAGGACAGATATGATGGTCATGTCGATGGTTTCTTCTTCCTCACCTTGGGTTATTTTTTTGTATATTTTCTAACATGCTTTTATACCTTGGGGTTTTTTTCATTGATCCGCAGCTACATGTTACATTTGCATTTCCTATGTATGGTATTCGTTAATGTATGGTACATACTACTTTGCTAATTTGGTTCCCGTAAAACTAGTTGTATCCAGCTTGTATTTTTTAACAGAACACTGGTGAGTTGTTGTCTTATCACTCCACACCTGCACTCCTCTGGGCCTCATCCTGTATCTCTGTAATGGTCTAACTGTTTAATTTGTCTGTAGATATCAAAAGACAGAAGAGGTGATGTGCTGCATGGAGNACCACTTAAAATTCCCTTTTAAAGAATCAATAACATGTCCACTTCTTTCATTTTTCAGGTTGTTCTTACACTTGAGGAAAAATAATTTTTGAGTAGCAACTGGAAAGACCTCTCTGTCTTTCTGATGTGCAAGCCACAGCTCATACAGCAGAGAAACACTGAACCCTGTCCATATAGTACCTCATCTTGTTCCTACATGAGAAACAGTTTAAAAATATTTTCGTAAAGTTCTGGAAGTTATACTTCCTCAATGGTATAGAAATCCATGCATTAATTTCAAGTTTTACTCATAAAATAAGGGTCTAACAGAGTCCAAAGGATAGTGGAGCCTCAGGTGTAGAAACAAACTGCACACTGCACTTTTGGGTTTTTTTTGTCAAAAAAAACTTTTTGTTTGTTTGTCTCTTTGGGGTTTTTTTAAGTTGACAAATTCATAGGACTGCAACACTTCACAGGGGGCCTGCTACAAAACTTCCAGTGAGCTATCCTTTTGTTGCTGACAAAAGTCTTCCTACCTACTCTCTGTGGATTCCAAAATTCATCTCTACTGAATTCACGTGTGTTTTCCTCAGTTTGTTTAGTTTCCTCCTGGTCTTATTTAAGCAATGCTTTTTTTAAGGGAGTGTCACTGGGGAAGAACTTTCCTGGTTTTAAGTTGCAGCAGTTGTGGTCCAAGTTTAGTATCTACGCCATATAGTAATGGCAACTGTTCTCACTAAATGACAAAAATGCAACGGCAGTGTGTATGTTGTGCAGATCAAATATTTATTTATTTATTTATTACAAAACTCCTCTAAGATGAAAGGGAAGGTAGACAAGCAGTTTATCAGAAGAGAATGAAATCTTTATGGAAGATGTAAAAGAATGAGTCTTATGAGTAGAGAAACTGCTAGAGTTGAATTACCTGTGAACGTCTTTTTTGTGTCACAGTTTCTAAATAACTATGCTGAGGCAGCATGGCATTTGACTGCCCTTTGGTTGCATGTAGCTGGAGGATAGCAATGGTTCTGTGGAGAACAATAGAGGGTTTGTTTCTTGTTTCTTTTCCATTTTAATGATAGTTGTTTGGGTTTAGTGTAATTTCCACATGGTTTCTATTATTTATATTTTTGCTTCATCCAGATAATCTTAGATCCTTATTAGACTTTATAAATTTTCACAAGAGATCTGAAATAACAGAAGAAACATTGGGAAGATATAAGAGACCATGAAGTCTACCACATTCCTAATACTCTAAAAATGAGGTTGAAAGACAGGGATCGTATTCCTCATAAAGAAAATATAAATGTATCCTTTCTGTATTCTCAAGTAGTGACACATTTTTTATCTGTTACTTATCGTATCTTTGACTCTATATTGATGTATAGTATTACTAAGATTGAAATAAATAGCAGTTACACTTGAAATTTTGTTGATGAGAAAAGAGGAAACACATTTTATACATAAAGACAGGAATTTAGTGTTTGTATAATTGGAACCTTAACCAAGATATAATTGGAGTCTACACCAAGAATCATTTCAATTATTGCACAAAAAGAAAGGATACTTCTATATTAAAAAGTATCACTAATACTAATAATACAGTTTAAATTGTTATACACACACTGAGCTTCTACCTTTTTTCCTGATGGTATGCACATTCTTCCCCCAGTACTTGGGATCTTAAAGTCTATGTTTTTATTCTGGTTGTGGTGGGGTGGGGGTTTATAGTGAGTTGTCAGTATGTGGAGTTTTTTGCCAAGGACAGATATGATGGTCATGTCGATGGTTTCTTCTTCCTCACCTTGGGTTATTTTTTTGTATATTTTCTAACATGCTTTTATACCTTGGGGTTTTTTTCATTGGTCCGCAGCTACATGTTACATTTGCATTTCCTATGTATGGTATTCATTAATGTATGGTACATACTACTTTGCTAATTTGGTTCCCGTAAAACTAGTTGTATCCAGCTTGTATTTTTTAACAGAACACTGGTGAGTTGTTGTCTTATCACTCCACACCTGCACTCCTCTGGGCCTCATCCTGTATCTCTGTAATGGTCTAACTGTTTAATTTGTCTGTAGATATCAAAAGACAGAAGAGGTGATGTGCTGCATGGAGTTACTGGGCACCAAAGCCAGCTCAAGTCAGGTCCACTGCTGCACTTGCACTGCTTCTTGTAAGG